>VVHJ01017378.1:11936-22594 GCA_015107715.1 Tylochromis polylepis
TTTGTTCCAAAAGGAGAGGCTTTGCTGGTCATTTTGAGGTGTTTCTGGATCAAACCTTGTCCTGAAGCCAGGCACGGTGAAGACTGTCAGCTAATGAAACACACCGCTGAGAGGACTAGTGATGACTAAAGTGTAATAACACCTTACAGTGCTGTGAAAAAGTGACCCCCCCCCCTTATTTCTTCTTCTTCTTCTTCTTCTTCTTCTCCTATTTTTTTTTTGCATATTTGTCACAAGAAACAAATTTTAATAATAGACATAGATATCCCAAGTAAATACAAAATGCAGTATTTAAATTAAGATTTCATTTACTGAGGAATAAAAGCTATCCTAACCTAACCTACCAGGCCCTCTATTGAACTGCAGTCCAATAACTGTGCTGTTTTTTATAATTCTATACAGTTCATAGGCATCTACAAACAAAATGTATTATTATTATTATTATTATATCTGGCAATAAGTCTTAATTATTTTAATTCAGCCACATTGGAGGGTTTCCAAAGCCATAGCAAAGCATGTTGATTGGAATTAAGTCCGGACTCTTAACTAGGCCACTCAAAAACCTGCGTGAGCTTCAGGGCACAAATTGATGGCTGGACATTCTCTTTCAGGATTTTCTGGTAGAGAGCAGAATTCATGGTTCCATCACTCACGGCATGTTGTCCAGGGACACAAACCCTCCAAAAATTTCAACTTTTGTCTTGTTAGTCCGCAGAATATTTTCCCCCAAATCTCGGGAATCATCAAGATGTTTTTTGGGAAATGCGATATAAGTCTTTGGGGTTTTTTTTGATCAGCAGTGATTTTCACCTCAGAACTCTCACATGGATGCCATTTTTGCCCCCCACACTCAGTTATTAGGTTTAGGGGACAATTGTTTTTTCCACATAGGATTAGGTAGGTTAGGATAGTTCTTTTCCTTTAATAAATGAAATGTTAATCTAAAAACTACATTTCATTTTTACTTCCTCCTGTGTTTTCTCACTCTTCTATCTGTCCTTCCTCTGTTTACTGTCTCTTTCTTTCAGTGTGGATGTTTGTGTGTGAACAGCTAACCCCGCCCTTGTCTTGCAGGGGATTCCTCCTTGCTTCCCACACTTTGTTTCTGCACACCTGAAGTTCACCTGTTTGTCAGCAGGTCTTGCTGCGATTTAAGATGAGAGGAATCCTTCAGTCGTTGGCTGAGCGTTGAACTAACCACGTTAGTGAAACTGGCTCCTTACATTAGTAAGTTTGATTCTGTTTTCCTCCATGCCTGTAACTCACTCTCCTCTGCAAAGATATCCCAATGCCTACCTGAGAGAGAATAATCTGTGGAGGAGAGTTCTGTCTGGGACCTGTCGGTGAGGCCGCTTGGACGTTCACTAACTGGAAATCTCTTGCCTCATGTTCTTGTAATAATAAATCGACAGAAACTTTCTTCCATGAGTCCTGCATTTGAGTCCAGGCTGCACATTGGTTATGACAGTTTGATGATCTGTGACAAATAAACAAGAATTCATCATTTTTCACAGCACTGTACATTGGAAAACAGTTACAAAAATACTGTCCCATTTCAATAAATAGTTTCCTTTATTGAATGCCACATATGGAGCACGTGTTTTTTCATGTCACTGTGTATGTGAAACAGGTACAACTACCATCATGTTTTGCTAATAATAAAGATGGCGCCACACATAATTAATGGATCCCCTCACTATAGCAGCCAAGAGATTAAGTTTTTTCTTTAATTTGTCCTCCTTCTGTATTTCTACTTTATGCCCACCCGCCCCTTCCTCTTCTATTCCTGGCTTTTCTCCCTCTCACTCTTTGAACCGTTTGAGCAGCAAGGCTCAGGGTGTTAGCAAGGAATTTGTCCAGCTTTGACAGGGGCGAGCCGTTTTTCCTCAACGCTCTTTGAAGAGCGACCGCTTATCGACACTGGGGCTAAGCGCCGGCCTTCTGAGCTCGGGCTGCAGCTCCACTGGGAGCACAGTGAGGCTAGGCTCCATCACGATCTAGTCGCAAACGCACACGTAAAATGTTCATACACTCACATGCATGCACATGCACTCAAAGAGTGAAAAGCACGTACTCTTCAACACAAATGCATGTAAAGAAGACACACATAAATTCACAAATCACACACCCAGGAAGACATTTGCAAGAAAGATGTAGTGACATTTGGATATGTGGGGAAGGAGATAATAGGGATGATGGAGATATGGGCACTAGCATATGCACTCTCACACACATACACACAATAACCTTTTCCCTTGGCATACAAGGGAGGAAAACAGAGTAATGCTTGCAAGAGGAAGATCAATGGAGCTTTGTGGCCTCATGGTGTGAAAGAGGTGAGCTGAGGAAGGTGGGATTTCATATTGGGATCTAACATCTATTGTGGAAAATTGACCACAACGTCATTCTGCAACTCATATTCAACAGAAAAAAAAGAATTTCTCTCCTACAACTGTGAACTTCAAACTCCAGAATCCCTTTTCAACTGTAGGAAACTTTGAGTTCAATTGGCACTTTGATCCATTGCACAATAATATGACCATGGTCATGGTCTCAGGTATGATGGTCTTTCAGTAGTTCATCATGCTCATGACAAAATGCATAGTTGCATGAAGGCCACAGCATTATCTATTGGGAAAAGAATGTCCTGCTACGCTCAGATCACATTCATATATTTGACTGAGTTCTTGTTGGCTAAACCTTCAGCAGGGCAAATATTTGATAAAAGCTTCTGTAATCTCTGAACATTAAATAGAGCACACCTGTACAGAGTACAGACAGAAAATAGAGCTCACATTTAGGGTGACCAAGATCTGTATAGATGGCAAGCTTTGAAGAGAGAACATGTCATAAAACAGCTTAATGATGATTACAAAATGATCATAAATTCGCCTTTCTTTCAGAAACACAAAGGTCACCGTTCAGGATTCATTAGAGGAAAAGTCAGAGTATCACTAAAGTCAGTAAGATTTGCTAACTCTGCTACCTTGTAAGCAGTGTTGGTTGTAACACGTTACTGCAATCACATTACATTTTTCAGTAATGCAGTAATATAATGTGTTGCAATTATCTGCATGCAATGCAAATGTTAAAAACAAAGAAACATGCAAAGGAAAAAAACTGCGCTGCATGTTCATTAAGCTGGAGAGCTTTTAATATGAAGTGACCTGAGAATGTCAGCTTTTCAAGATCCACAACTTTGAGAGTGTAACAAGTCAAGTCTTTGCAGTGGCCTTCCATCCAAACAAGGCATGTCATACTCTTGCCATGCAGTCTGAGAAGAGACGCAAACTATGTCATGATGACTGAGCCAGCCTTGGTTATAAAATGCAAATAATGGAATGGATTAGACTATCGCTTGAAAGAAGATTAGAGTCCAAGGCTAAAGCCAGGAGAAAGGCCAGTAACATTTGATAAAGAAAGAGTAGAGAAAGGCAAGGTAACTTAAAGAGGAGAAGGTAAAGCAGGGATATCGGAGGATTTCAGGGAATGATAAGTTGGGGATTGTCAAAGCAGTAAGACTAAACTAGCTTTATCATTGTGGAGAAATTTAAGGCATTTATGAGTCCCTTGTCTTGACTATAACAGAATTTTTTTGAGCACTGTTGACGGAAGACTTTAAAAATTAACTTTCACCTTCTAATTGCATCCTTGTAGTGTCTGATTGGAACGATACTTTGAAGATAGTGAGGTCCCAAAATGAATTTCTCCTTCATTATCTATAATCTGTTCCCATGCCTGAGATGCCAGTGCAATTTGAGCTAAATCTGGCTATCAGAAGGACAGGGGAAAAAAAAAAGAAGAGTGAAAAGTGCAAATGAGAGATGAAAATGTAGAAAAGATAAAAATGTCCATATGTTTCAGAGGCTGGCTATCTTTTCCTCTCACTCTGTCTCCTAGTTTCCGTCTGTCTCCCTCTCCCTCTCTGGTTCCAGCACTGACCCCACTCATTAAAGCTGATTAAAACTTTTCCAGCGAGCACTGTTTGCCCTCAGAAGACGATAACCTCTACAAGGCTGCTACATAAAAGAATAATAGGCGACTACAAAGAGGGTTGGACAAAGAAAAAACCCCTTCGCCCGGGCCCAGCAAGGCCCCAATTGGAACATTTTAGAAAATTAATGAAATTTTAGATCAAATGAATTATAAATTAAGGAGCTGGAGAGAGGAAAAAAAGATGAATAAGTCATAAGAAAATGTACTCTTGCTATCAAACTGTAGGAACATGTTATCCTCCACCAGGCTTGAAGAAACAGGGTCAGGTTCAAGCCATGCGGATTGGGAGGAAAACAAAGGTTCCCGCTCAGCTCTGGCTTTGAAGATAATTGTTGCAACTGTACTTGAAAGGGGACTCTGGCCCCAACTCCTACTGAGAGCGATCCACTTTGACTCAGTGGCTGTTTTTGTTGTTTTGTTGTTTGCCATTGTTTTTTAGGCGAAGCGGCAGCGGGGATTTGCGACATGTGGGAATGCTCCTTTTTAACAGAAATTGCATCAAATGCAAGCAGAAGCTGAATGTGTGACACTGGCTTCTTTTTTTCTATCTAATTAATAAAATTCCTTTTAATGTGCTATTAAAAATAAATTTAAAACAGGAGGCAGTGTGGCGAAGGGTACATAAATCGGTTTTTGCAAAGTTGGAGGCCTTGGAGAAGTTGCGGTTTGCTGACATTTTTTTTCTTTCTCTGTGTGTGAGGCTTCGGGTGCCATGCGACAGGACTAACGTGACTATTAGAGACATGTGTGACTTCCCCCTATGCTGGTCGTGTTTTCATTCAGAGGCTGTCAAATGTAACTGAAAAATTCATAAAAGTGAGAGCTTGGCCTCTGTCAGCTGTCATTTTGTGCCATTAAATTCTATGGTTACATGTTGTTGAAGTGTTGGTTGAAGTGCTTAACAACAGCACAGTCTGTCTTGTGCTAAAGGGAAGGCATGCCACACACTAACACAGCTGAAGGGTGTTAAACGGATCATTAGCGCTGAGCTGAAGCGGTGCCCTTTCTCCTGTGGGGGTCAGAGGTCACAGGCCTGAGGAAACAAACCACTACGTGATCAAAGAGCGGTCAAGACTGGTCAGCCCCTCTGAGTTCATTCACTTTTATAAGCTAGCCCAAGTGGGTTTTTCTGGGTGTGGGTCTATGTGTATTCAGGGAAGAAAATGCAAATTTTTAACACCAAAGTCTCCCAAGGGTTTATTTTTAAACCTTGAGAAAGTTTTTTTTTTCCCCAAAACTAACAGGAATTTCCATTTTCATAAAATGTTAATGTGTGTTCATGAGAACACGATGGCTTTCTTTGATTTTAATGTACATTTGTTGATGTGTATTTTTTTAACTTTTAACTTTTTTCTATTTTTTACTTAAATGTTCGAAATAAAGATTTGATTGATTCCTTATTAAAATCATATTAAAGAATAACTTGAATTACTGATTACTAATTACTAATTCAACTCAGTTCAATTCAGTTGTGGTTATATGTGGAGCTAAAGCACAACAACAGTCGCCTCAAGGTGCTCTATGTTCTCCCTACATCTCAATCTCAATTCTTTGGAGCCTGTGAGACCTACTTCCATTGGAAATTAAAAAAAAAAAAAGTTTTAACAGTGGGCATTGCTCAATGATGATAATGGAAGGTTTTTTACACTGTTTGACCATGATCACTAAGCAGTGTGAGTAGTCTCAAAGCCCTATTTTCAGCAAACAGATCATCTATTAGCCTTGCTACAAGTAGCTATTAGGTGTCACACCGGTAGATGTGTGAACGTTTCTCTGGGGCCATTTTCTTCTCTAATGTTTGGATTTTAATTGTCTTCCATACCGCTTTGAGTGCTCAGGTAGAGTAGAAAAGCGCCATATAAGAACCAGTCCATTTACCATTTACTGACATCAGTCTTTTCAGTGAGGGCATTAATATGTAAAGTAAGGTAACACAGCAGAAGGAGGCAGTGCTGTAAAGCAGCAGAATTTCCACAAATCTGGATGCAGAAAATGCAGAAACGTTTGTTATGTTTGATCTTAATCTGCTGTCAGGTCTGTTTGGAATTACAGCCGGTAGAACACAAGCAGACATTCAAACAGTCTGAGATCAAGAAAAATATTCAGTCAAAACAGTGCAAGTGAGTGCTGTATTTTTTTCCCCACTTTTTTGGCCAGTGCTAGCTCAGTAGCACAATGTGCAAGCATACAAATGCAAACAACACAACAGTTCAATTACTAACTGCGCCATAAATAACAGGTTTTCTGAGTGTACACGTAACTCTTTCAGATACATTTCTTAATACAAACACAATTCTTGCTTATTTTAGCCTATTTTTTTCCTTTTACAGTTGATAATGTGGCTCTTTGCATTCTCTATCTTCACTGGGGAGGCTTTTTCATATACTGGGGTAAAAAAATCTAAACTCTTTGAAGCATTCAAAAAATATTTCACACACATTACTTTTACTAAGTTAGTGTTTGAGTCACAGAAATGCTGCTTGGCATCTGACCCAGTCCCTTGCCTCTTCACCCTTGGACAATGATTTTCATGTGTGAGGCTGACTTTGTGGAAACTCAACAGCGAAATACAATTACCCGTTGGATCACTATGAAAACAGGTGCAAGTCATTTTACCTTGATGATCAGCTATATTCCCTCAAACCAGAGTACACTGATAGGAGCTAAGGGCACTTCCACATTAGATACTGTTGAGCTACACTACTGTTAACCTTCCGAACTCCCCCCGCTGGTTAGTGTTCATATTAACATCCTATACCTGTGTATTCTATTGTCATCATACAACCATGGATTAACATTCACCCATTTTCTAAAAATTTCAGCCTATTTAGAACACCCAGGCTCAACATCTTTTAAGAGAAAAACTGTTAGGCTGTAATTAATTTATCATTTGAAAAGTAAAATCTTCTACTATTTGAAAATGTATTTGGAGCACAAAAGTAGTAACAGGCCTGAAAGCTATCTGCAGAAGATGAACAGTATCTGAAAGTGATATCCTTAAGAAATATGAAAAACCCCCAGAAAAGACCTGACACAGGACCTGATAGATACACCTGGTTCTTGAGTTGATCCACCTTAGTTTTCACTGAAGCCTCATCAGAAATCTTCTCAGTAGAAGGATGGCTTTCAAGAAGTTATTGTTGAGGAATGAAAGCAGGGAGAAAAGGCAGAGGTGGCGACCGGTCTTCCAGAGTGATTCATCCAAATTTCACATTTTTGCTTCAAATCATCTTCAGGATGTATGAAGGAGGTCAGGAGAGAGGCACAACACTGAGTATCTAGAGCCATCTGTAAAACACAGTGGAGGCTCTATCATAATTTGGGGCTACATTTCAGTCAGGGGTGTTGGGGATTGGTGGAATTATAAATGCAGAAGAGTGCTGTCAGAGTTTGATCTACCGTGGTACACCATCTGGGAAGTGTCTGATTGGCAGCTTAATTAACAGCTTAATATTTCAGCTTGACAATGTCCCCAAACACACTTGAACTTTATCAGTCATGGACTGGCCTCCCCAGAGCCCAGACCTCAGCGTTACTGAAACAGTAAGGGATCATGTTGAAAGAGAATGAAACAAAAGCTTGCCAACATCTAAAGAAGAACTTTGAACACATTCCTGAAGGTAACTCGAGGAAATGATCAGAACACTTGCCTAAGTTAGTTGTGTTGAAGAATAAAAGTGATCATACCAAATACTGACTTTCAAGTGCATTAAAATTTTTGAAAATCTGCTTTTCCTTATAGACCTCATTCCATTTATTTTAGTAAATCGCTGCATCTCTTTCCCATTTTCCTAACAACATACAACGAAATGAAGAGCGACTTGAGACTTTTGCACAGTACTGTAAAGCGCTACAGAGTCTGGGGGACCTGCAGACTGAGCTGATAATTCTCTGTACGTCTATCACTATTACTGTCACTATGGTTCTCACACGTTTGGTGGTTTCATGGGCAATCCTCCTGTCTGCTTTATATGTTATAGTGACCGAAAGACCCAACAGGGTAAAGGCAATGCATTTGTTTGATTATCCATCGGTGGTCTCCCTTTTTGCTTCTCTGTAAGGGCAGTGAACAGCAGCCAGCTCCATGTCAGCTTTCAAAGTGGAAGATAAAGTGAAGTACAGAGAATGGTTGCAAACGGCCTTTTTGCACTAGCAGGTATCGCTGTCAAAATCCCCCGAGGCTGACATGTTATTCCACTGTTTGAGCCAATAACTTGCCCTTTGAGCCATCCAACTGCGTGTCTGAGACAGAGTGTGTTGGATATTGTGTTTGTGTTCAAGTATAAAAGAAGGCCAAAGAAAACATTCTCCTCCCCTTTGTACCTTGACATGCATGTTTGTATGTGCGTTGAGAGAAAGAAAGAGAGAGAATGGTAATGGATATCTCTTACTCTCTCATTGCTAGTGAGCTCTCACACACAAGAAAAAGCTAGGTTAACAATAGATAATCGGACATGGGGTGCTAGTCTTCTTTACAATAGACCATCACCAGCGCTCAGAGCTTGTTACTGTATGCTCCTCAATAATTAATGTGCTTCTCCCTGGCTGCTCTGCTACATGCCAGGCTTTGATATAAGGTTACTGTGCTTAGGGTCCCGCCACAGGAGGTGTCCCAACTCTAGCGGTGCGGTGTTTCATGTCTTCCTGTTTTAAATGCCCACACAGGCTCCTCTCCTGGACCTGGGTACCCCTAAAGGAGCAGGTTCTGATCAAGGTCTTGCTTCTATTCTCTTTTGTGTTTAAAAGTCAGCAGTTCCTTTCTTTAGAGAAAAAAAAAAGAAAAGGGGTGTTTTGACATTTTCTTTCAGTTTCTTTGCCAGTATTGTGCAATTTTGGATTTAGGAGGAGGAGGAGCTTAAAAATGATCACATTCATTCGCAATGAGATAGCTCACTGATATTATATAAATACACCTGTGAGCACCATTGTTGGTTGTTGGGTGAATGTGTGGCTAGCTAAATTTCTAGACAACATAGCTGCGAGAATTACTGTTATAGCTAATTAGTTAGCACTAGCAAAATAAGATTTGTGCATATTTGCAGATGGCTAGCAGCAAATGTGAACAAATAAGGTCTGAACCCAGGGACTTGCTGCTCAGGGCACATGCATCCATGCTGTGCGTGCTGTAAACTCTTTTCAGACTTTCTGATCATTTGCAATGACTACATGTAAAGCCATAATGCTAATACTAGCTACACTCATAGATTATAAATAAAGGATGAACATAGCCACTGTCACCAATAGCAGTTAGCCACAGCTTAAAGCAGCTTAAATTGTTTTATTTTGAGGGTTTTTGTTTTGTGTTTCCGTATATATATCCGTATATAATAAAAAAGATTTGAATCAAGAAATAAAGATCTTATGCTCATTAGTACTGTGTTTACTGAGGTCATAAATAAAGTGAAAAGTATCACTTTTGTATATGCTTAAATAGAAACAGACCTTTTTCTGCAACCAGAGGAGTTGCTCCCTACTGGTCATAAGAACAAACACAGGCTTCAGGCCCTCTCACATCCATCTTTCATTTACAGCCTATATTTTATTTACATCTATGGCCACACCTAGTCTCTGTATGTATCATTGACACTGTGACATTGTGTATTCAACCGATGTTGAATTAACATAGTGGGTACAACACTTTAGCTGCTAAATTTAATTTACATTTAATTTCCAAGTTCAGCATAAAGTTAACAGAATGACGGGTCCTAACAAATGCTAATTGTTGGAATGATTCAGGTAACTTAGTATGTATCACTATTAACCGATAGTAAATTGCTCAGTTTTAGTTATTATATTATTTTATTAACAATTTTCTTTATATTGCTGTTTTGAAAATGTTTTACTTCTTTATTAGGGAGCAATAGTGGTTTGCTAGATTTGAAAGTTGCAGTATATTGTTAACTCCCACATATATTGAGTGGACCTACCTCTAGCTAGTCTTAAAATGTTTCAGCTAACAAGTGGAACATAAACTTAAGAGTTTGGTGTTTCCTACTGAATTTGCTAAAGAACATGTAGCTTAGCTTAAATCCCAAATACTGCATAATCAATTGCATCTTTCCTTTAGAAATGTTGTATCTTTACTTGATGGGAAAACTAGAGAGATGAAATAAAATAAGAGAGGCATGTTTAAACCAGGAAGCTTCAGCTTATATTTGGTGTTTAGCATTTAACTGGCTGGAAGAATGCTCTTATTCGGTTAATTTAATTGGAAACACTCACTGCGGGGCTCAAAGGTGTGATGATATTTTCACATGTGTGTCAACAAATGATTTTGGCGTGGACATAACTAACCTTATTGCTCATACTTTCTGTCACAGAAGGTGAGGAGACTTCAGTTCTACTTTTCATGTTTCATCCTTCTATTCTTGGCAGAAAGGAGCCTTATTACTGCATTTCAGTAAAAGCTCAAAATAGCCTGCACTAAAATGACCTTTTGGACAGAGGAAAACATATTTGCGACAATGCTGCTCCCCAGAGAGAAAGTTTAAGATCATCTGCTGCTTAACGTGTGAAAACTGTAACAGGAAGTTGGCAGGCCCCTCACTGTTCTGACATATGCAGACACCCCCCAACCCCCCCACGTTCAGGGATCTGTCAGTCAGTTTCAGGGGCACAGCTGCAGCAGGGCATGGGGAGAATTAGCCCCCTACTGTGCCCCC
>VVHJ01017378.1:37408-51447 GCA_015107715.1 Tylochromis polylepis
AATAATGGCTGTTATGTGTGAATGTGAATGTGTGTGTGTGTGTGTGTGTCTGTGTGCGTGCAGCTGGATGACTGGCCAAGGTCTTTGAACACTAAGACCTGGATGAAGGATTGAAAGGCCCCTTGAAGCCCCTTCAGCCAGCGCTGACACCCTCCGGGGGCAGAGGAGCTAGGGAAGGGAGATCAAAACCAGAGAGAAGAGGCCAAGAGGTCGATGTGAAGCAAAAGATCCGGGGAGTATCTACAGTCCAAGGAAGTATCTGTGGTCTCTGCAGAATTTCTAGAAGGGTCAGCTCAGTGAGCAAAAAAGGCATCAAAACTGGGAAGAGTGTGCTGCTGTGAAATGTCGGCTTCTCCAGCAGAAGAATGGGTTGAAACTTCGCCCTGAGGGGCTATGCCAGGCCCAATGGCATGCGATCCCTGTGATGGTGTGGTGTAGATATCACACTTGAAAAGTCAGACGCCCGTCGAATTCCTGAATTCTGAACTTTGGATCGCCAGTGAAAACCAACTTCATGATGGTTCATTTGCGCTTAAAAGTCCCGATGAGCGCTCACCCACATTTTGCTCCTGGGGTTCGTTAAAGTCTGTCATGGTCTCTGTGAAAGGAGCAACACTGAGGTGAAGTAGAGATGAAGCAATTTTCGGTCCCTCTCATTTCTCTTTGTCTCCTCTTAAAGCATCTTGTTAAAGCACAAACTGTTTCAAAGCCTCTTTCAATTGCCTCCCACTCGCTACTTTGCAATTCAACGAGGAACAATTAAACAAGTGAGTAGACCCAGCCATGACACTAAACAATGAAGCACTGTGATGGCAATCAATAACAAGTCTGCAATTCACCTCTCAAGGTCGGTGAACTCAGCAGCTCACTATATAGGCTCATGGTCATCAACTGCTGGTCCGAATGAATCCTGGGCTGAATCCTCTGGTAATAATCTTTAATTCCTATCCACAATTAGCCTGCCCTCTTCCTATCCATCACAGGCCAAAAGAAGGCACCTGGGGCAAACAAGAATAAAAAACAAAAAAAGAGTCAAAAGAGCATTTCTCATTTAATTATTCATCCATTATTTCAGTAAACAGACGTACAACTGGATGAATATCTTGGCTATAATCAGCTGGACTCTCTTAGAATCTTTGGATTTTGCTCATATGCCTTTTTTTCCCCTCTCTCCTAACCTTCATCAGTCCAGTGTAGAGCAGCTGAAGACACATATGGGCATTGATTTTTGCCCAGAGCCATGTGGGCTGAACTCAAAGCGAGCTTGTCAGAAGAGTCGGCGAGAAGGGAGAGCGAGGGAGAGAGAAAGAAAGTACGAACGAAAGACAGGCGGGAGGACAGAAATCTCCCCAAACAAGCATCTGACAAAAAGCAAGGTGCAGGCCTGACCGCCTGACCCTCACTACTTTGGACACCAGAAAAAGAGAGGGAAAAGAAATAAGAGTGAAACAACAGGAAGAAGGCAAAAATAACAAAAGAGAGCTGCTTTCATTTCCCTAATTTGTGCTCGCCTTTTCTACATTTTCAACAAAGAAACTAATGCCCACTTCGAGTGTGTCCGTTGGGCCACAATCTGTCGGCATGCTTTGATGTGCTCATTGCAGCCTCCTCTGAAGTCCTGTACGCCGAGTTCCTCTAACAAAGGGAATAAAATAGGAGGATAAAGAAAGAGGAGAGAGAGAGAGAGAGGCCTGTTTTGTATTTGGCAAGGCACTGCTTGTATTCCTAGCGGACATTCTGCCTTCAGCTCTTATTCCTCTTGCTCTCATTCCCCGTCTTCCTCCTCTCCAGCACTGGTCCTTGTTGGAAGGTAAAGACTTGGAGAAAGTTAATGATCAAACAGGTAAATCTCATTTTCGTTTGATGTTTATTTATGTCTTTTCTCCATCCCTGCAGCGTTCTACCTGAGACCCCACACGGGTTTGTTCTTTTTTCCTGTTTTAAGTGCCAAAATGTACCTCAGTCAAACTCCCAAACAGGTGTGCATACTGATACAACAGAAACTAACTGTAAATTATGTCAAGGACAAAACAATTCCTCAAAAAAAAACAAACCCTTTAAAAACACATTAACAGATGTTTTGGCCACTTGGCGGCAGTACATAAATTCATACAGCCCACACAACACCAAGATATTTGATAGAAATACATACTACAAAGTTTTATGCCAACACTTGCTTGTTTACATACTCAGACAACTGTGTTATCTGTGCTTGTGGCCACCTGCCAAATGTAGGTCAGGTATGCAAAGTCTTCTTTGCAGCTAATAAATAGCACCACTATGTTCATCAACTACTTGTTACTAATGGCAGATAGCACATAGTTGTACTATCAGAGCTATTTCACTGAAAACAGCGGGCTTCTAAAGTAAACCTGCAGTAACACCAGTAGAGGACTGCCTGTCTGGAGCACCAGGTCATTTACCCTCGGACCTGAGGTTCATTTCGACATGATGTGAACAGTAAATTTAAGCACCAGTGACACAACAAACAGGAATGAGTTGATGAAACTTTCAGATTCCACACATAAGGTGCTACTCTCATGTTCACTGTGGTCTCATGTTCTTGACCACAGTGTTTGTATGGACTCAAAGTCAGTTACTATTGCTATTCCCCTTCAAACCCTTGAATTTCCACAGTCTGCCTTTAATGTAGTTCAGTACCATTCAGCTCAGATTGACATTAAATGCATGCTGATGCTATTTTCAAATGTGTTACCATCTAGTCTTCTAAGTCTTCCTAAGATCAAAAAGTTATAACGTTAATATACAATATATAATTATAGAACATTTTAAAACATGCTGAAACTTTCCCAAACTGAAACTTAAGTTTGGTTTTTAGAAATAAATGTTTATTTCTGCAACTTTTTTTTTGTTTTACCTTTTTTTGCATTTTTTTAACCTTTCTGGTTATCTGCTGTTTATGAATTTCCTAAAGAAACTGGGTATTATATACTTCCGTCTTTTACATTTTATGGAAATAATAGACATCACCTTTTTCTGTATGCAGCTACTAAGTGGGCTGCTTCTCACTCATCTGTGTACACGCATGGTGGCTCTTGTAGTTTTAATAAATCCAGTTAAAATGTGGAGTTGTCAGCCTTTAATCACTGAAAGATTTGTGCTGTTTTCTTCCTTACTGCAAATTTTTAAGTTATTTAAGTTATTTTTGTCAGTGAGAAATATAAGTTTCAATTTCTTAAAACTTGCGAGCATACTGGTCAGTGCACGATTAATAAGTCAGATTGAAGGTGAAAGTTCATTATAGGGTCTTGAAAGTGGCCGTGAAAAAAATACATTTTTTATTTGTTTTTATTTTTTGGAGCCTTCAAACAACATCTGATTGGATCTCCTGATGAAATAGAAAGTCACGGTCCAGTTTTCTGTCACCAGCATTCAAACTGAATCTGTTAAGAAAGAAGACATTTCATTAAAAGTTGTAATTATTTCATTTATCTCAATTGTGTGCCAATGAAATGCCCTAAAGGAAATTGGTGATGCACATGCCTCTGTGCATGCTACAGCCACATGGGGTATGTGTACATAGATGTGCTCCACACGTGCACACTCGAAAACACAACAGTAACCTCATGTCATCAAGTAAAAGAGTTGCATTTCCTTGGATGTAATGAAAAAAAAAAAGGACTTAATGAGAGCAGGATGGACATGGATCGAGTGTCCAATTTTCTATTACTTTTGACAATATTTTATCTCAGATTTTAGAATGAGTGTCTTGAGGGCATCAATAGAATGAATATGAATGAATACTCATATTAAAGATGGCAAAAGCTTCAAACAGTAAGATCAGAATATGTGGAAGTAATCCCTATTGAACTAGAGTTCAGTTTTTCCAACTGCTCTAACTGTCTATCCTCAAATCAACAATATGCATCAAGGTACAAATGCTAAAGAGGCAATTGTGGACCAGCAGTTAGAGCAGGGCATTTTGGCAGTTCAGCTAAACGTGCTTCAGTGTACATGTCTAAATGTCCCTAGGCAAAATACTGAAACCTGAATTACCAGGAGTCATCCATCAATATTGCGCGAGAGAAACGAGCATAGAAAAGGCTCTGTATAAATGTGCTTGTGCATGGGATGATTAGATTGATTTCAGTTTCATCTATATAGTGCCAAATTATAACAACAGTCACCTCAAGACTCTTTAAGAACGCAGTCCTACATTTGTGTTTAATATGCGCAAACCCTGTTCAAAAATTACTCAAAGATTCCTGACAGTGTTACTGTAATGCCATCCAGAGTAATTAATGTTTAGACAACGTGTTTCTAATATTTTTAGGTTTGAGTACTATAACTGCAGTTTTACCTGAATTGAGAAGCAGGAAATTTGAGGTTATCCAGGTCTTTGTCTTGAAGACATTCCTGCGGTTTAAGTCATTGGTGTGTGTCATGTGGCTTTGTGGATAGATAAAGCTAGGTATCATCTGCATAGCAATGAAAATGTGTGCTATCCCTTCTAATAATACCATGTAAGAAAGGTATGATTAATGTAAATAGAACTGGTCTTAAACCATAACCCTGAAGAACTCCATAATTAACCTTAATGTGTAAAGAAGACTACCCACTTACATGGACAAACTGGAGTCTGTAAGGTAAATAAAAACACCATAAGACAAAGTGGCTGGTGGTGTAAAAGCACTTTGCTAAGTAAGAGTAGAGAGAGTTACAGAAACACACATAAACAACAGCCCATTTACCTTTACCAAAACACTATTATAAGATGACGATGGCATTATGTGACACAGCAGCCTGAAACTCTTCTCGTGCACAGTCCCACTAGCGCCCTGTTGTTCAAACTCTCTGTTTGCAAGGTGCAGCATTCAGCAAAAGAGTAGCATAATGGGAGAGGAGCTTGTTTCAGACAGAAGATTTACTGAGGAGCTGCAGCACGGTCTAGTATTAGGTAAATCAGAATGCTTTTGAATAATATTTTAATCACGCAAAGCCACTCTAATAGAATACAAGAATTAAAAAATATGAAGCTGGAAATTAGTATAATAGGTCCCTTTTAACAATCCCTTTAGAGTTTCTTCAGTGATCTGGTAGTGCTAAACTTTCTTGTTGTCTACATAACTTTATTAAGCCATTACTAAAATAATCTTAAAGAAAACACTTGTTTAGAACCACATAAATATGTGGAAACTGCTTGCTGTTGAAATGGTACACTGCAGGTCCACTTCTACACAGCTAGATTTCTGTTGCCTGAAATCAATCACCGCCCTCCATCTGAGCGAGAGAGAGACACACACACATCCCTTCTTTCACATCAAAGGTGTGTCTGTGTTTTCTGTGTTGTGTAAGCCTGTTCTTATTCTGTACACTTGACCTTCTGGCACCAAGGCCCAGTTATGGCTGAGAGAGACAACAAACAAAGAGCAATCTCTATCTCCCAGATCATTACGCAACTGACGCCGGGGAAGGCAGGGTACAGAAATAGCCAAAGGGCAAGGTGGACGGCCCATCGTCAGGGCTCATCTTTCACACAGCCTGTACACCTGCATGCTGACGCGTTCACATGCACAAACACACACGTGCACGCACACTGATCTATGCTTACAAGCCCTCAGAGAGACAAACATTTACAATACTGAAATGCGCACACAGTAGCCGTTGATGTGTATGAAAACTTCATGAACGAGTTTGAACTTGAAAGGGTGAAAGGGTATGGACAGAGAAAAGCCTCCAACCCTCCAGGCTTATGAAAACCTTTCAAATTACATTGGATAAGCTCAAAATTACATGGAAGTTGAGCTGTGAACAGAGTCACTTCTGTTTGTTCTAAAAAGATGACCTTTTGGAGATACATGGCTTGCTTCAGGAACAAGTGAAATGGAGTTTCACAATGGAATACCTGCATGTCCAGAGTGACTCCACCTTAGCGAAGCACCCATGCTAGATAGGCAAACGAGCATGCAGTAATACTATTTAATATCTTGGTGTGAAAAAAAGTATTAAAATAGCAACTCAACTGATTTTGTATCTTATCACTACCATTTTTTTTGTTTTTGAATCCACAAACAACACTCCCATTGCCTACCTTAACCTTTGTGTGCATTATAATGCCGTAAAATTACATGTGGGAAGAGGTTAAACCTCTACCAACACTTCAAGCATAAAGAACAACTTTACTGTTAGACTGATACATTGTGACATTATTATAATACTTGATACAAACAACATTTCAATTAGAATATGCGTAGAGTAGCAAAAATACAAAACAAACAATTACGTACATCAGTGTACTGTACATTTCCTGCCTTCTTCCCCTCACCCACAACCTGACGACTACCCCTTCCTTAGCATGGTTCTGCCGGAGGTTTCTTCCTGTTAAAAGGAAGTTTTTCCTTCCTACTGTCACAAAGTGCTTGCTCATAGGGGGTCAGCTGATTGTTGGCGTTTTCTCGCTATAATTGTAGGGTTTTTACTTTACAGTATAAAGTGCCTTAAGGCAACTGTTGTTATGATTTTGCACTATAAAAATAAAATTTAACATAAATAAACTGAATAAAACAAACCGCACCAAGACCCTTTGGAGGAGGTGGTCTCGGTAAGTTTCCAAACAAACTCCAGAGCAGTTTTTTTATGGTGTGAAAGTGATCTGACCCCCATCTGAATTAAGCACCAGGCATACATTACAAGTTTGAGCTAAAAAAAAAAAAGTCCCGTAGCCACGTATGCCTCGTATTCGCAATATGGGAATTTACTATATATGTGCAAAGGTCTTTCTAGCAACTAGGAATGAACGTAAATTCTCCTTTTTTTCACACAGCACTTTCTTCCTGTATTTACTTACTTTTACTACGTATTGACTTTTAGTTACTCCCGGTCTAGGAACATCTGGCCAGTCAACAGGGTGAACTTTCTCATGTGGTTTGTAGTGATTTTTTTTTAAGATGCTCAACTTGATATTACATAGCAGTTTGGCCAGACAACACATGTCCGTATGTCCAGAGTCAGAAAACCCCTGCTATGAGTTTAATAAGGGACCATTTTACATGTCCTCGAACATAGATGCTGGTGGAAGATCTTTGCTATCCAAGTTCTGGTTACCAAAAGCATACAGTGGGGATAGAGGCAGGGATATAGTCAGGCAGAGAAAGGAATACTTAGACTCTTCTCAATACCTCTGATGTGCCTTTGTCAGAGGAAGTGTCTAGGAGAAACGGAAAAGACTGGCCCATCGCTGGGTCAACAACTGCTGCATGTCACTGGCAAATTCACTAACAGCTTAACAGTTTTGTGTTTTAAATGTCCTGATATGATGGTGCAGGGTCTCAGGAGATTAGGATACCAATAGTTCCTTACTTTGTAATAATTGTAATACAAAAAATGCACACTTGCTTCTTACATATATTGTCCTTGTTGGGGGCACATACTTGTTAAATCAGTTTGTACTGCTGAATATTTCCACCTTTTCAGTCCAAGATTTTAGTGCCTTTTAGTGAAAAAAGAGGCTGAACTTTAACTCAGTTCAGCAAATTTAAAGCAGGAAATCCTCATCAATAAGTGTCTTTCTTCATATGCTACTTTGAAAGGATTCAAGTATCAAAAGTAGTATTACAAAGTCATGCCAACTGTTAAATTATACTGGCATCTCCAACCTTGTGTATTTTCATTGTCGCATCAGAGACAATATAAAAGGTAGGTATGACACTCAAGTCCTGAATAGAAATAGAAATAAGAATCCTGTAATGGCAAAGGTGGAGGGCTGTACTAAAAACACAAATTTAACAGCCAAACCAGGAAACGGTTTTTTACAGCAGTGTTCTTTAATGTACATTGCTAAAAAAAACCAAAAAACACAAAAAACAACTCAATTTTTAAAAAACATTAACAAAATAAGTCCCAGTCTTTTAATTTTCATAAAAATTATGTTCATTTCGTAATCCCCCTACAAATGCAGTGTTACGCTCTCCTTTTGCATTTCTTTCACATGTCATGTTCCACGTACGTCACCTGTATGTAACTTCATGGTCACAGAATTTTGTTTGAGTCATCACTAAATATGGAATGAAGACTTGGAAAAAGCACCACAGGCCTGGTAAGATTAATGATCTGTCCTCTTTTATTTAAATAGGGGTTTCAAAGTGATGGTAAGATTTGCTTGTAGGACGACTACAAGGTTTTGCTTTCCCAACCTTATTACCAGATCTCTGATCAGTTGTTTTGGTTCAGTGTTATCAGAAATAAAAGAAATGAGGCCAAGGCCAAGTAAATAAGACCAAATGGCAGAGAATCCGAGCTTTACTTCACAGACATCAGCTAGCAACACCATTCTGTTAGGGTTATTCATTTGTTTATTAGGCAGTGTTCATGGCTGGCCAGTAACCAACTATCAAAGGCTTTGCCCCAATACTACAGAGCCATCACTAAAATAAAGCAATGTCTTATTTCTCCCTCTCTCTCACACTGCCATCTCTCATTCATCCCCTTAGGGTTTCTCTATGAAATTAAAATAAAGTGAATGAAGCTCCCCCTTTGAAGAATGGACAGATATAGAAAAAGGGCTAAAACGACAGAATGGGAAAGAGACAAGGGGGAGGAGTGAGCAGTTGGGGGCCTTGTGAGGAAAGGGTGAGCAAGGGGCAGAAATTGTGTATGTGAGAGAGAAAGAAAGATTTGAGGGGCTGGGGGGCAAGCAATGGGAGTGCAATTAAAAGTGCACACACCGGCAAAAATCTGGGTGCTTTCAAGGCAGAGTAGCCGCAGACCTCTTTGGGGAACTCATCACACTAAGGCTGTGTGTTTGAAGATGTGGTGGGCTCTGCTAACTGTCGGTTTATAAAAGTCCAGGAGGTACTGCAGCCCTCTATTAGGCCTCTCTCAACCCCCTACATTCTTTATTTTTCCTTTCATTCTTCTTTGCTCGACTTATTACATACAATTTGAAGCAATGGCCAAGTGTCGAGAGTACTGGGACAATTAAGACCAAGTTTGGATTGATCTTGGACCTCTTTATGACCATGTAGGGTGACAGGAAGAGCAAGGAGCTGTGCAACAGATGTTAACACTGTGACAGAACCCTGATCCCAGCAGTATCATGGAGTCAGTCTGGCATTATATGATAACAGAGAAGAGACAGCATAAAACCACAGTAGTGAGCTACAATATCTACAGTGGGCTTATATCAGTCTGTGCACATTAAAAATCAAAAGGTCAAGTTTCTTTTGTTTATAGGTCTGGATACAGGGCATGCCTGTATCAATTGTCAGGCGTCCTAACCCAGGCAGCCAGAGTCAATGTGCATCTCCTAGGCCTCATCCACTATTACAAGTCATTAAATGGGACTATGGCACAGAGTGATACTCATTAGGGGTACCATGATGTTTCCAAGAGTGGGGGAAGATATTTGAATCTGACTCTTCACTCAGTTTTATTGATTACTCCTAAGTCATGATATGTCTGAAGAGTAAATCTAATGTTTGAACTGTTGGTTGAAGTTTGAGCTATTGTACTTGCCATTTTTCATATAATTTTCTTTTTTTTTTTCATTTTTTCATATAAAACGTCATAATGGTGCTCGGCCCTAATGATTTTTCTCAACAGTATTATTTAAGTTAGTTTTTCCACGTATCCAAATTTTTCCGAGGTCCTTGAGCAAACTCCCTCCTCAAACGGCGCCACATTAGCTAGTTGAGTCTTTATGCTAGCCAAAAAAGAGAGAGCTGGTTTCCCCAGTGTTGGACCGTTGGACAGTGTTGGTGAGTATAAGCAGACATGATTACTTGTTTTCCTGCCTATAAGCACATCTGTGTTTTCATTTTCTGTCACAAAGCTGTCGGACACAGAGGACCACTTATGGTAGTGTGTGTATGTGCGTGCTCCTTGCAGTATCTATGAGCCATTATCTCCTTTCCTCACCTTGCGGAGGCCATAATAGCCAGTGATGGATCGCAGAGCTGACGTGTCTAATTGCATTCCTTTCTACTCTGTTCTGTAATGACAGCTGTTTTAAGGGCAAACTGTACCCACTGTGACTGTCAAACACTGTACAGCATTCAAGACACACATTTTAGAAGACACATTATTTCACTATGTGTGCATGTAATGCAATATCTCCATTTTGTAAAAAGCTAAAAGTTGAATGATGAATAATTTATGCAAAGCACCTTACAGTTGTATAATGATGGGTTCGGACTACATAATAGGTTCAGATTGGGTGATTATAAAGTCAAAATCCTGTCTTTTCATTACTGAGGGATGTGACCGACTACACGTTGCTGCCTGATCGATCATGCTTGCTGTCTTTCACAGCCTTTGCTGTGCCATCAGGAAAAAGGGAGAAGAACTAGTGCAATTACACAAAGAGAAACTGGTGATGTGAAGTACCTCTGAACTGGTGACCACTTTGTTAGCTCTCCTGCTGGCAACCATTACAATGTTGAATAGACTAACCTGCAGTCAGGATACAGTATCTAATCTAACTTGAGTCAGGACTGGACCAATAACTGATCTGAAAACTCAACTGCTGCATCCCTACAGTCATTGATGATGCATGAAGCCTTTACATGCATTCACACACCAGAAGCGTAAAATCCATGCGAATATGTCATGCGCCAAAAAGACTTTTTGGAGTCACCTATTACACAACTGTTCACAGACTGTGTAATCTGCAGCTTTTATATTTTCCAAACCACCCTCAATTTTCAAAATTCTTAAGATCTGAATAACAGATCTGACCAATCAGACCACTGCAGTTGGCAACAAGTCCTCCCGCATCTCAAAATGCACACTGGTGCTGAATATGGAATAATATGGAAATAGTAAAATAGTACTATTTTAGCATCTATTTTGGCATCTGTACAATGTCCTATTGTTCACAGCAACAAGTAGTGCAGCAGCTCAATACATTAAGGCATATAGACAATGGTCAAGATGACCCGCTTCAGTTCAAATGGAGTATGAGAATCTGGACAAAGGGGCTTTAAGTGAATTTGAATGTTTTATGGTTGTTGGCGCTACATACGTACATACATAGCCAGAAACCACAAGGCCACCAACAAGGCCATTGTTCTCAAATGGCCTCCACAGTCACTAGAATCCAGCAGAGCGCTTTCTTATGTGAGATTCACATCTGCAGTTAACAAATCAGCAGCATCTATGTGATCTTGTCATGTTAAAATGGACCAAAATCTCTGAGGAATATTTCCAGCATCTTGTTGAATCTATGCCACGAAGAATCAAAACAGTTCTGAAGCAAGGCATACCTAATAAAGTAGCTGCTGGGTGTAGTATTTTGCAAGAAAGTAGGAAATATTGCGCAAAGGGAAGTACAGGAAAGGGAAAGGGGTGGAAGTAATAAAGTAAATAACAGGAGTGTTTTGGAAGGAGAGAGAGTAAAAACTGATCTATTAACATAGAGGAAAAAGAAGAGTAAGACAGAGGCAGGAACAGAGAGGAGAAATAAATGGTTGTCGTAGAAGGAGTTAGAAAAGTGGGGACAGGGGGAATACAGAAGAGAGGGTGGAAACAGATGGGAAAAAAAGACAACAGAAGATAGAGGAGGAACAGGAAAGAGAAAGTAGAGGGTAAAGAGGAGAGCTGGTGTTTCTTCATGTCATAGTTAGTGTTCCCGCCACAGAGATTACACATAAAAGATGACCAGTCATGGCCATGGAAGAGCTCAGATCCGGAGTGGCAGAGTGAGGTCTGAGAGGACGACTCAACAGGCCATTAGTGCTCCATAAATGATAATTTATGCTTCCATGTTGAAATCCGGCCACGGGAGCTTCATCACCGGCTCCTTCAGAGTGTCTTCTGCCACTAATTACGGGGTCAAAAAAGCAATTTGTACCATCCGAGAACAGCCCCCGTTCTTTCCCACGTTCTCCTCTCCGTGTCTCTCACACACACACACACACACACACACACACACACACACGCAGAAAAAGATGAAAAACGCACATAAACACCTCACACATTATGCAAAAGCACCAGCTGCTGGTAACACCTCCCCAACAGGCTGGCAAGAGGGCGATGAGAGAAAGTGGTGGCGGTGGGGATCATAGATGGGTGGGTGGGTTGGATGGTGGGGGTTTAGGTGGGAGATGGAGGGAAGGAGTGAGCGTGATGGGAGAGGACAGCGAGCACAGCAAGTGCCATAATCAGTTGTGTTTAAAGGCCCTTTCCCCACAAAAAAGCATTGAAAAGTTGCACGGTGGCTATTCTAATTTCATACGTATTTGTATTTTATTATCATTATGTGATCTTACAAGAAAGAAAAAACATTCAAGAGTCACCTCCAAAAGTGTGCAGGCACAGTGGAAGCTGCTCCCTCCCTGCAGCAGCAGCCGAGGTTGCAAGCTAAATTTTGCTGGATGCACGATGTGGCAACGGAAGTGGTAGACTGGGTAACACACACACACACACACACACACACACCGATACACACCATGGACGCACAAGAGTTGTGTTTGCGTGCTCTCCCTAGCCTTGCACACGGTGTAAGGGACAGGCCAGTGCTTTCAGAGGCGTGTCAACTGGACACATTAACTCATAAAATACCCTCCTTGCCATGAAATATGCAGTGGCAGGCCACGAGGATGGAAGTTGACTATCCATAATTGATGTAAATGAGGAGCTCTCCCATGGCAAACGCTGTGTGAAACTGTCCTTCTGTGTATGTGTGTATGTGGCAGTAGACATGGGGCTTGTGGATTGCATTTTAAGTTACCAGACTTAAGGTCATATCTCGTGCCATCATGTACTCAGGAAAACTTGGAATGCAGTTAAGAACAAAACCGAGACAATGTAACATGCAGCGTGCCCCAGAATTGGGAGTACATTAAGAGCTGTGACAGGGAGAGCTGGTGGAAAGCAGAAGAAGGGGAGAGAGAGAGTGAGCCAAACAAGGTGAAATCTTTGTCTTGACACAGGCATAAATTGAAATCTTCCGTACTGACCTTGCATGAATTGATAACGTCCTGGCACTTCAATAATGGATACCCCCCACCACCACCACCACCACACACACACACACACACACACACACACACACACACACACACACACACACACCAAACCTCTTCTGTTTTTTTCCACATCGGCCAAGTAGCTGGATGTTTTATTTGGCTGGTCTGCAAGCAGAATTAATATTTTACCGAGCATAACCGCCAGCTCTTTCTCCATCAGTGTCCCTGACATGCAAACGAACAAGACGATCGCATTCACGCAGGATAAGTGAGGTGAGGGTGATAGCATGCTTTGCCATCAAGCCCACCCCCCTCACTGTGTCTGCCACCAGTAGTCAAGCTCCAATTTGTCCGTTCTTTGGCGTTCCAACAGATGATGCACGTACAGTAAATGTGCCAGTGCGGGGAAATTGGAGAATTTTTCTGTCACGCTAATTAAATTGCGTATCGCATTGTACACATGTTCATATGTTCCAGATATACTTGACACATGTAGAAAGAGTAAATGAGACATCTGGTTGAAGAAGCTGTCAGTCTGTTGTTTGGAACTACTCATTGTGCACAAATGCACCCACTAAAGCCAAAACATAGGAAGCACATCTTTCATATAGCAGGACTGGAATCTTAATTTTTGATGACTTCTGAATAAGAAGTGTAATTTTAAAGGGGGAAACAGCATGAGGAAATCACAGGAACAAAAAAAAGTGTGGTTTCGAAGAGTGAATGTGAAAACCGACCTGCAGTGATTGCACTCAGGTAGTTAAAGCTGGCTGTTAGGCTCAAGTCAGGGCTGCCAAATCTCACACACTGAGACTCACGCTATTGACGTTTTTCACAGGCTCTCACACCACATGTCTTTTTTCCTCATGCAGTGAAAAAAACCTTGTAACATGCAACATGAAAAGAGGACGGTAACGGCATACAGATATACCAGACAGAACAGGCAGCACACTGCAGCAGCAGCAGCGAGTTATTCAGAGCATTCACGGGAAAGGCAGAACGTATCTCTAAATCTATAATAGTGTAACTTAATTTTATGCATGCCACTCAGTCAGTGGCTCTTGATACATCTCCTCTCGCATCCAAGCAGAAATCACTACGTCTGATAGATGA
>VVHJ01017383.1:4145-15027 GCA_015107715.1 Tylochromis polylepis
AACGACTGGAGACTGTTAAAATTTGTTTAACAGTCTCCATCTCACATTGGAATGATTTACTGTTAAATCTGGAATGAGAATTAGCCCCTCCAAATCCAAGGCCACGGTTCTCAGCAAGAAAAGGATGTAGTGTCCACTCGAGGTCAGGGACAAGTTACTTAAACTCCTCCACTTGAGGCAGTATGTCAGAGTCTTGTTCATCAGTGAGGCGAGAAGGGAGCAGGAGACTGAAAGTGTCCCTGTATGCTCTGTTATGAAGAGAGAGCTTAAAAGTACACAAAAGTGAAGCTGCTGATTTACCAGTCAATATACATCCCTACCCTCATCTATGGCCACAAGCTCTGGGAAATGAACACACACACACACACACACACACACACACACACACACACACACACACACACAAAATTAGACTGAAGCTATAAGCAGTGAAAATTGGCTTTATCTGAAGGGTGGATGGGCTCAGGCTGCTGCCCCCATGACCTAGTCCAAGATAAGTGGTAGAAGATTAATCCACTGGCAAGCTACAGCTACTTAGGTATGCCAACACCTTTTTTCCTTCTCATCAGGTGAAAGCTTATTATTTACCCTACACATTTCTTTACACTATAATGGACTTAACTATACAAATGTTAAGACAGTGTTAGGACAGTACCCTGTAATTACAGGGTACTTACGAGCTGAAATTACAGTGTAAATATATTTACCTAGAAATACACCCTTTATAACCACCTTTTTAAGTAACTCAGATTAAAAAGAACAAAACAAAACAAAAACCCCAAAAACCCAGGAAACAATGACATAATTACACCGCAAGAAATTTTAAGTAGTGTGTGGTTTTATGGTAATTTCCCAGAAAAACAAACAATATTTCCCCATCTTACATCATACGTATCCTGTACTTTCCGCGACACGGGCTGTATTATGGAGTCACTTAACCTTGCATTACTTCCAGGTATTTTACAGGGAAGGAGACAGATTATATTTTAAGTAATTTTAAGTACATCATAAGTAATCTTAAGTACCGAGTAAGCAATTTTAACTAGCGGAATATATTGCAAAAATGTTTTTTTATTTATTTATTTTACTTGTCAGTGAAGTAAGTGTACTGGTTGGTTAGATAACATTTACTTGAGTAATTGATGGCAACTTCCATGATGGAGAAGTACAGAGAAGGTCAGAAGGTCTTGTACTGTGTGGTTGTGGATCTAGAGAGAGGCTGGTGCAGGACATGTATAAGGACAGTAAAACAGTAGTGAGGTGTGCAGTAGGAGTTACAGATGGATTCAAGGTGGGGATGGGATTGCATCAGTGATCGGCTATGAGCCCCTTCTTGTTTGCAGTGGTAATAAACAGGTTAGCAAATGAGGGCTATGATGTTTGCAGAAGACATTGTGATCCATAGTGAGAGTAGGGAGTAGGTAGATGGAAGAGAGCCTAGGGAGGTGGAGATATGTTCTGGAGAGAAGAGTGAAAGCCAGTCAGAAGCAAGCCACTTTAAATGTATGTGAATGAGAGGGAGACAGGTGTAACAGTGAAGATGCAAGGAATAGACGTAGTGACAGTAGATGAGGTTAAATTCCCGGATTAACCACACAAAACAACAGAAAGTCCACAAGAGAGGTGAAGAGAGAGTACAGGCAGGGTTGAGTGGGTGTTGACAAGTGTCAGGTGTGATTTGTGACAGAAGAACAGGAGCTAAAGTGAATATTAAGGTTTACAACCCAGTGAGATGTGCTTTAATGTATGATTTGGAGAAGAGGCACTGAAAAAAAGACAAGAGCCCAACCTGGAGTAGGCAGAGGTGAAGATTTTAAGATTTGCATTTCAATAGACAGAATTAGAAATGAGTACATCAGAGCAACAGTTTAGCCATGCCGCTCTAACTTTGCCCTCCAAACCGCTCAACCTAAGATGGTTTGAACAGATGAGTAGCAAAGGTGCCGAAGGCATGGCAGATACATTGGATAAAGGAAACTGGAGCTACCAGGCAGGAGGAAAAGAGAAAGTCCACAGAGGAGATTCATGGATATCGTGAAGGAGCATATGTCCAAAAGGATGCTAGCGGTGGGGTGAGATGGAGGAGACTTCTAAAGGGACCAGCCAAGAGCAGAATAAGTACACTATAACACACATTTATTCTTGATGCTACTTTAATTCTAGCTCTCAATTGCATGCTCACTTCTGTTCTATCCTTGGGCATCAAGTGTTTTCATGGGAAATCTAACACACCCCAGGGAATGTGTTCATTAACAATACTTGTTTTATTAGTCTTTCTGTAGTCACCAGAATACCAAAGAAAATAATAGAAAAATGTGCATGTGTTAACAGGGTTTGTGTCTGTAAGAAGATTGTATTAAAACAACATCTTGCTGGAGACATTTTTTTCTTCTAAATTTTCTGATTAAAACAACATCTCTCTCAAACATTTATTATCACAAGTAGCAGCTAAATTTTGTAAAATGTATTGTAAGCATTTTGCTTAAGTATAAATGTTCCACCAGGTATATTTACTTTAATTAAAAAAAAAAAAAGTTCTGTTCATTTTTACATGTGTGTATATGTGACAAGCATTTTCTCTCCCAACTATGCTTTTTTCAAAAATTCTACCGCATAACAGTAATTTTCTTTTTTTGTTTTTAAACACTCAGTTAACATTAAATTTTATTTTATTTTAAGTCCTGGTTAATGGATGCTTAAACCACTATGCATACCACAAATAGTATTTACAAATTTTGCACACAGGCCAGATCTGTTTTATGTATTTAGTCAATCGCAGCACCTGCCTGCCTCACAGATTCTCTTGCTGTATTGGATTGATGTACAAACAAGGCCTATATGAAGCAAAGACAGTTTAATAACAAACATAATAATAATAATAATAATAATAATAATAATAATAAATAGTGAAAACAACAACAAACTGAAAGTAAGTTGACTTTTACAAAGTTTAAAATACTCCTTCAGCCTTAATTGCCTAAAGCTCTAACATCTAATTAAAGCAGATATTTATGATAACTTTTGTTTCTATTTGATTTTTTTTCTTCCATTTCTATAAAGCAGAGCAGGGCACTATCCCTTCTCTTCTCATCACCAAGTAGTCTCAGTCTTAACTACATACCATCCCCAGAAATACTACATTGGTTCATGTAATGTGGAGCAGTAAAAGTAGCCTTTTCTGTCAAGGTATTTGCAATCTACAGAACCAATGCAGATGGAAGAAATGATTATACATGTTCAGTAGTAGTATCAAATTTGTGAAAGAAATATTATACGGCAGTACCAAAGAAAAAAAAAAGAATGCATTTAATTTTTGTTTCTTCTTTTAGTGATGACTTCTGATGAGGTGATCCACAGGTGTATTATGAAAAAAAAAAAAAAAAAATACCAGAAAACCCCAAATATGTTTGAGATACTCAAGTAGGACAGTGTGAACAAGAAAACCCTGTCACTTACCAGCATCACTGCAGAAGTACAGTATGTGCAATGCAGCTAACAAACCTTTTTTTATGAAGTTATGGTACCATCTTGTAAAATATTAACTTTTCCATTTTTAATAGGGACACAGTAACCGTGGATCATTAACACTATAGCATTAAGAAAACAAAGGTTTGGGGGGTTTTTTTGTAAAAAGCTGTAAAAGACTGATGAGGTATTGTCATCACCTTGCCGGGCAGGGTGATGCAGGCAGCGTGCACATCCAAGTTTGTGTATGTGATAACTTGCCAATAAGATGACATAGGATTTTGAGATTCATATCATTTGGATGCATGAATTAATCCATTAAAAATAAATAGGAGCAGGTACTGGTGTGTGAAAGCCCTCATGTTCCCCTGTGTATGGGTTAAAGACCGGCCACATACGTAGTACATAGTAGCAGTGTCGCAGTTGCTTACCATCAGCAGATTAGACCCTTTGTTTTCTGGACTGCTGACAAGGAGTCAGCTAAACAACTGGATGAATTGTTCTGTAATTATTTTTACTGGTCAATTAGATAAATTTAGAGTAGGTTTTATATTACAGGGAGATATTGGCGATTGTGTGAATGTAAGAGAGAAAAACAGCAAAGAATTTAAAAATCACTTTCAGTTTGAAGAAAAACACAAGTTTGGGAAAGAGCCACCACTTACCTTATTGACATAACACAATGAAAAATTGAGGATGAATTCATTTATGGATATAGGAACACAGATATCAGCTGAACAGCTGAAGTTAAAAGAGTGTAATGCCATAATATTTACTTTGTTCTTTTAAAAATATTTTCTGCTGCTTCATAGTTTGATTGACTTTGAAATCCCTCCCTCACACAAAAATAAATGTGGTATTTAAATATATTTTAATCATAAATTGCACCATTAACCTATGGGCATTTCTTAGGTCCATGTTACAACACAGTTACCACACAGTTCAATATTGTACACAGCTTAATTAGAATAAAATAACTGTATCACTCCACTCTATAGCAAGGCTAACACATAGAGACAGACAACCATTAAACTAAATTATTTAGCTACAAAATTTGTTTCTTGCGCCTATAGTAGACTAATAATATACAGCTGAGTTGAACTTTAAGTTATTATCTAATAACATGCTTAGAGGCTGGTTATAGACTCAATATAATTGAGTCTATAACTTTTGTAAATTGTTAAACTCATTGATCAAAAGTAGCATTGTCAAATTTTTTTTGTCAAGTTTTGCCTGACAAAAGCCTGAAATTCATAGATTTTACTTTAATGTGACGAGTAGGAAAGTAAACTATCAAGTACTGTTGCATGTATTAATAAAATGTTGAAGAGTTGTATACACAACTACACTGGCCACTTCATTAGGTATGAATGTTCAACACTACAATCTCATCAGCCCATCACATGGTAATAACTCAGTCCATTTTAGCATGTAGACCCTGTCAAAACGGCCTACTGAGATTCAAACCAAGGGTTTAGAATGGGGAAGAAAGGTCATTTAAATGACTCTGAACATGGCATGATTGTTCAGATGTACTGGAATTTTCCCACTCAACCACATCCAGGGTTTACAGAGAATGGTCTAAAAAACAGTTCTGTGTGAAAACACCTCGTTGGTGTGGATGTGACTGCAGCACCTGTGTAATACTATCATGTCAATATGGTGAAAAAAAAAAAATCTCAGAGGAATGTTTCCAGCATCTTGTTGAATCTATGTTACAAAGAATTAAGAGAGTTCTGAAAGAAAAAAGGGTCCAGCCTAGTATTAGCAAGATGTAATTAACTAATAAAGTGGCCAGTGAGTGTGGTAGTAATGGCTTGTTTGTAAAAGCCAAAAATAAAATACATGATTTAAACATTGTACAGTCTTTATTTATTTTACACCTATTAATTTTCTTAACTGCTTATCCAACTCATGGTCACAGCAAAGTAGGTCCTATGCCAACTGTCATTGGACAAAGAATTAATTTTGATCTTAATGCTAAAGGGAAAAAAGTGTATTAAAACTGCTGAAAACCTGAATATTCAATTGTTGTCTATACAGGTGGATATTGCTCGCAAAGGAGAAAGCTTTGAGAGAGCTTAGTTCGGACGACCCTGTGAGAATCTACTGACAGCTGTAGGAAGTTCTTGGACAGTTGCTCACAATTAAAATGCACAACAGCCAAAATGAAAAGAAGAAAAAAGTTAATTCCATGGCGTTTCTGAGTGCAAGTATTGTACTGTATTGTTAATACCAATTTTTAAAAGGGGTTCAGGAGTAGGCAATTTTACTGTATCATGTAATGTTGCAAATAAGTACACCTGTGATTGGTGTCACTATAAATGTTTATTTATTCTGAAAGCCAGTAACAAGCATGTAAATCGCACAGGTGAGTCCTAAACTTTGGGTCCATCCTGTAACAGAGTCCTTACTGCACATGTTCAGAGCAGAGCCCGACATATAGTTGCGGTCAGAAGTTTCACAAAAGTCATCATGGGTATGAATGGTAATTTTGGGCTTTTAATGATTTTTGAAATGTTCCTTCTCCAGGGTATTTTTTGTTATCCACACAGGGTCATGCAGGCTCAAATATATACATAAATTCACTTAAATGTTTTTATAAATGGTACTGAATGATCCACAGTGTCTTAACTTGACAAGGCTGAGGCCTATTAATTTCTCATTAGTGATCATAATTGAGTAGAACACAAGTCAAAGAAATCATTATGAACCCAGAATTGCCATGAAAATAATGACCATTATGAGTGTATGTAAACTTCTGACCAGCAGTATTTCTGGTGCTCAGTAATAGTGGTATTTGATGCAACACTGTAGCGTTTCATACAAACCTATATATTACCCCTTTATATATGTATGTATACATATACACACACACACACACACACACACACAGATTAGTGGCCAGATAAATGCCACACAGAGTTCTAGTAGCAGACACATTTACATCAACTGTTCAGAGGAGACTGTGAATCAGGCCTTTATGGTCAAATAGCTGCTAATAAACCACTGCTAAGGAAAGCAACAAGCAGAAGAGATTTGTTTGGGCCAAGAAACATAAGGAGTGGACATTAGACCAGTGGAAATCTGTGCTTTGATCTGATGAGTCCAAATAAGAGTAAAACGGTGAAATGTGGATTATTAAACAGATTTCTCTCTCTTAACTGATTAACAAATCGATTTACTCTGCCTTATAGAACCCTGATTACAGCAGGATGATTATGTTAGCTTAAATGAATCAACACTCATGAAAACCCTCTCTTGTCCGATCATTTTCTAATAACATTTAAATTTACAATAATTGATTACACAGCAGTGCCAAGTAGATTTCACAGTAGGCGCCTTTCTGAGTGCTGTAACTAAGTTTAAGAATATAATTCACCCACTGTTATTATCTTCAGTGGCTTGTGCGAACACAGAGCAGAGCAACTACCTGAACGCTAGGGGTGGGTGATATATTGAATATACTCGATGTAGCACAAGTTTTTCCACGTACGATGGTTAAAATGGCTTTATCATAACCAATGAGTATAGGTTGCCAAAAATATTGAGCTGGAAATATTAAGCTGACTGGACGTAATTTACTTGGAGTTTTTTTTCTCCTACATGCTGCAAATGCATCATTAATCCCCCCTCCCAACCGGAAAATTTTCTACCTGGCACACTGCGCTGAGCATGTGTTTATATACTACCAGACAGGGAAAAATATGGCAATAGCAGGAGCTCCAGACTCACTGTCGTTTGGATTTCACAAGGAGGATGTCAAACAAAATGTGTAAACTGCAAAACTGTAAAACTATTGTCGCAAAAGGCCATGAAATTATTCCACCAGCTGAAATGTCATCAATTGCAAAATTAAGAGTGCTTTAAACTCCGCATGTGAACGTCTCCCCACACACCAAAGAAAACTAAACCAGCTGTGATACGAGTTACAACAGCTATCGGCAAGAGAAACGGGGAAAAAAAAGGGCATGGTAAGTCTGATTCCATGTTAGTGTTTATCAAACGTGAAGCATATTTGTGGTCTTCCTTTACAGCTGGTTCAGTGAATTTTAGTCGGAGCGTGACGAAACTTGCAGTTTTGGAATCTGTGAGATCTCTGCTTTTAGACAATGTTGCATTTCCTGGGTTACATGAAGTCTAGTGAGTTCGTGGCTTCGTTGTTTGTGTTTAGGCACATTTCACGAAATGAAGTAACTGCTGTTTTAATTGTTTGTCGTTTTCGCTGTGTTTAGTGGTTGTAGAAATGGTTTATATGCACTTTTAGCTGAGATTCTAAGGTTTCTGTGGATGCCACACATGCAGTTATTTATGAAAAAAAAAAACAACAAAGCTTGACTTCACTTGAAATTGACCTGACCTGTAATAGCATATAGGTTGGAGTTCTGGTGCTCATAGTCTGGTCTGGTAGTGTTTTTTCCTCTGAAGCTGGCAGGGAGGGTCATGGAAATATGCCTTGAAACAAAAAGAAAAAAAAAAGATTAAGCATCTCAGTAGTTCAATATATATGTAACAGTGAGCCAAACAGTTCAATAATTTAAAGAAAATATCACCATCTACTCAAGCTGTGTCAACTAGAACAAATCCTGGACTGTCCAATTGCACAGCTAAGCTATGAAGTTGGGTTGTACATTAGAGCTGTACCCAAATGTCTGACTATGGCTTGTTGGGTAATTTCTATCACTCTTAGTACTTGAACACAAAGCAACTTATTAAAGTTACTCATCATTTTATTATTTGAATTCTTAAGCACATTTCCTATAAAAGTTTAATTAAATTGCTCCAAAGGGACAACTTGGGTTGAAGGATTTGGAGACAAAATAAAAGAGGCAAGGCTGAGATGGTCTGGAGATGTACAGATGAGGAAAGTTCCTCCACTGATTCTCCCCCCCCACCACATTCAAAAGGTATAAAAATAAGAGGATGGCGGGATACATCCTTCTCTATGGGTTGGGGCACTCACAAGCAAATGAACTACTTGCATGTACAGTCCATAACCTCTAGGTAATACCAAGATAAACTAAAGTCCTAATCTGTGCAACCTGTAATGTGGTAGTGCACTTGCTTTGTTTTGTGTTCTACTTCTCTTTCAAGGTTATTACTTTCCTGGAACTAGTACGAGATACAAGTGAAGACAATTACATACAAGTACTAGCACATCATTTGAGTGAATTTACTTAGGCATGGGAGCTGGTGGGGCTGATCCTGAGCTGGAGGAATTCACATTCTGGGTGTTGTTGATGGTTTGTGTGTGTGTGGAGTCCTGGGCCCGAGGTACATTTCCCATGCGATACCAGATTCCCATGTTGTTGAGCTCTCTGTCAAACAATGTTAGAGGCATTATTAAGCAGAAAGCGCTGACACCAGTTCCAAGGTTAATGTACACCTGCTAGTCAAAACATGTGTCTATTAAATCCATGCTCTCCTTTCCCCTTCATACCTTCTCTAAGCAATTATCCTAGAAATGTTTTGAGGATAATTGTGTTTTTGTAGGTTTTTTAATAAACATTTTGCAAGAAATGCTTGTGATTCTTTAGCTCTCATGTGGAACACATCTGACCTACTGGAAGTGTCTTTTCATGTAGAAAACTTTCTGATAGAAATGCCCTGAACATTCCATCATCCACTTAAAAATGTAAAAAGATTCATGTGACTTGATTTCTGAAGTAAGTTGAAACTGTTATGCCAGATGGAGTGATTCCATTTCAGTATAAACAACTTTTTAAAAAAAATAAACTTTCTTTTTTTTTTTTTTTCAAACAAAAAAGTTAAATTTGACTGGAAGTAGCAATGCTCACCCTATAAAGGTATACTGAGGAGGGGCCTGCTTGGAGCGTCCCAGGATGCGGATATCACAGATGGCTGCCTCTGTGGAGTCCCGTGGAATAAATTTGATGCAGAGTCGCCTCTTCCTGAAGGCCTGCTCCTCTGTTGCAGAAAAGACAAACTGATGGTCATTCCACAACAAGGAGGTTTATGAATAACATGACAATTTTTATTTGAGAGGTTAAAAAGATGAATTATTTTCACATATTCTTACCACACATTGATGCTCTAAGTGTCTTTCCACTTGAGATAATAACTTACGAGTATCAACAGTTTCCTGGATCGGGATGAAACCCACAGGCAAAGTGTCCTTTATATCAATCAGCTTCATGTCCACAAGAACATTACCTAAATGGCTCTGGAGAGGAAAGAATAGAGTACAAGAATATGGTGGTGATGAGAAAGGAGAGGTTTATTGGGGGAGGGGGGTGGGACAAAAAAAAAAAATTATAACTGTTGAGGAGGTAAGTCAACTTACATTTTCTTTAGAGAAGACTCTGGTAAAGCAAAGGTATCGGGTAACCTTGGATTTGAAAAGTCCATCTTTCCACAGGTCAGCATCCAGGCCATCTGTTGTTGTTGAGACCTATAAGCAGATGAGGTATATTTTATTATTCTGAGACAAGAATAACAATATCTGTGGATTCTTTTAAACATGTCTGTGGCAGGGGTGTGGCCTGCTGCAATGGCGGGGCGGTACAGTGAGCTCTCAGGGTGGCGTCGAGGTGGCAAAGGAGACAGGTGTGTGTGCTGGGACTAATGACTCTTTCTCCTCTATATAGTGACGGCGGAAACAGACGGGAGGGGAGTGTGTGAGGAGTAGCTACGGAAGGAGCTGCTCCCAGAGTTACCTGTGCTGAAACCTAAATGAAACTGCTGAACAAGCAACAATAAATATTCCCAAGCACATCATTCTTGTGTGTGTCGGGTCCTTTTGCTACAATGTCTCATTCCTTGTTTTCGAAACCTTACAAAGAAAATTCTCATCTGTTTAACAAGTGAAATTCCTGGTAGGTAATAGCAATTCAAATAAAATGATTGCAGTTGTGAAGGTAATAGTTGAAAAGATGTTCCAGGCGACCAATTTCTTAGTCATCTAAACAGGGGGTTAAAAAAAATTTTTTTTTTTAATTTATTTATATATCAGACTAATCGATTACTGTAAAACTAAGAAACACTCAAATATTAAGTTGAATTTGAGAACCGTTTAACGGCCAATGACAAAAACTCTCTAAACAAAGGCATCTGAAACCATTAATCACATTCTTCAATAATGAATCATGCTGCTTAACTGTGCAGACCTCACATTGTGCATACTGACCATACACATTACACTCCAAACAGAAAACGAAGAATAAACCGATATTAAAATAAATAAATGTTAAATACTATAACATAAACCTACCTACTATAAAAAATGTTCACGTATTATTAAAATATGACAAATTAAAACTCGAAAACGAATTGCAACTGGAAAGTGTGGCACAGTGTTCCATGTATTACGAATGATGCGTGCTGTTCGGAAATTCATAACAACTACTTCAATAAAAGTTAAAATCTAACAACATAGCACCTTCAACACTAAGTGAGG
>VVHJ01017384.1:8347-31946 GCA_015107715.1 Tylochromis polylepis
TTCAAAAACACCCCCCCCCCCCCCCCCCCATGGTTCTGTCTTCAATAATCTCAAAAACATGAACTCACTGTTTGAAGTAGAAAAATTCAGCCGATAAAGCCAAGTTCAAGTACAAGAAAACAGGTAAACAGCAGCAAAATCCACAATAACAATGAGTTTTAACTGGCCTCTCATTGAGGCTGTAGCTGCTAGGGGAAGAGTGTTATTGTTTTCAGATTTTTCAAACGAATTTGTAAGTTTGGGGCTGCCAAACGTCTGTCCACAAGAACGATTCTCAGGGATTCTTGGCATGCAAAGTATTGCGTAGACCCTAGAATCTTGATTTCTTTAAATGACTGATTTATTGATTTGGCTTCTTTTGCACGATGTTGGGCAATGCAAATGGAAAACACGCTAAAACTCGGGGAAGGTCAGTTGTGTATCCTTTGAGTTTTGGGTGGAATATTTTGAGTGAACTGACGGAGGAGGCTGCTTATTCGAGATGTCAGACTGCACATCTCAGATGGGGGAAAAAGTCAGCGATGAATGATGGGTTTGTCGGCATCAGCAAAAACAGGCATAACTCTGCACTTATTTCATCTGCAGTGTTTCAGAGGGCTGTCAAAACTTTACATGTCAAAAAATCCCAATTACACAGACACACTGCCATGACTTTCTTCAGAATCTGCATCTGTATGTCCCTCAGATGTCTTCTGTCTCAGTCTGTAAGGCCTCCAGTCATCTGGAATAATTATTCCATCAGTTACGTGGGGAGAGAGAGAGGGAAATGATGCAGGAAAATGCAGTAGAAGGGAATATTCAAGGAAAACTAATAAATCCAACTCCCATCGACCCCCGTTCTTGTTATAACTTCAACAAAGGCCCACTAGTGGGGTCATTTGGCATATCTTCCTTGTTAAATGCCATTTTTCCTCCTGTACGGCCCAGCAGCACTCTCAGGGTAATGGTTTAATCTTTAGATATGATTTAATAAAACACCCTGTGGCAGGGGTGCAAGAGGAGCTCGCTATAATTCGGTTATCGACAGATTTCAGTTGGATTTCAGAGACTAGCCGTCTCGCGTGGCAAACATCTCTATCCCTTGCGAATTGTTGCACTTCCTTACCCACCTGCACGTTTATCACTTTCAGCGATGTTTTGATGCTTTTTCTATTTGCGTTTTTCTTGTGTATTCATAAAGAGACACTTGGTTTCATCCAAAATATGCTGCACAATAAACAACTGAGACTTAATCTAGTGCTTCAGGCTGCATGCCTAGTTATTTTCGTGTCAACACCGCCCCATTTTTTCCGAGTAAGCAGCTCCCGAGATTCACTCTGAGTCCATGGGGATGAGCATTTACGTTCAGTATATTAAGACTTGTGAACAGGCTGGAAGAAGAAGCCCATTATTCGTTATCACAGGCTGTTGTTTTTCTCATTATTAATAACACTAAGTTCATATAGCAACATTTGCCTTTTCAATGCTATTTTCTACTAGAACAGCTACAAAACCCACCTCATCCATCTTCTAAATTACCGCCTGTTTCATAAAGTCAGCAAATTTAATCAGAAAGTCAGCAGTAATTAAGCAAAAACAGTGAAATATTTCAAAGTTATGAGGAGAAAAACAGCTGTGAAACATGACCTCACACAAGAGGAATTAGCTCTGCAACAGGCAGACAGCTGCTCCGAGAAACAGTTTTTTTCCCCCTCTGCGCCTATTGTCCCAGTTGGCATGGCAACCATCACCCCAGAACAGAAACATTATGGGATGCAGATACAGCAGCGACCTGTGTGTGCCTGGAATCTAATCCTTATTTTCGCTTTAAGATTTCCTGCGTACAAAAGCGAAAGCTGAAAGTTGTGATGAAGTACAGAGCAAGTGTCCTGATTCCTTTTGTAGGAGATTGACACTTGCGAAGGCGTTTCAGCACCACAGCCTATTTTTCCACCCATGTCTTCCCTGTCTTCTTTTTCCCACTTTTGTTCTGCCGATCTGACTCTTTGTCCCTCGTTTCTTGTGTTTTTAGGCATCAGGCCCCCCATTATGAACGGGCCCATGCATCCGCGCCCCCTGGTGGCGCTGCTGGACGGGCGAGACTGCACTGTGGAGATGCCCATCCTAAAAGATGTAGCAACTGTAGCATTCTGTGACGCTCAGTCCACACAGGAGATCCACGAGAAGGTAGCATACTTGGCGTAACACGTACACACAAACGCCATAATTACATTCTATCTGGACTTTTTTTGTGTTTCAGCTAAATAGAGAAAAAAAAATTAACCAGGCAAAGTAAAGCGTTTGCTTTCACTAATTTTGCATATATAGATTAAACAGAAAGATTATAGCTGACATGAAACTAGTCACCATGGGGTAAAGGAATAATGAAAGCAAAGTCAACCAATTCAGAAACCAGTGATTTAAAACTCTCTTTTCCTGCTTTCCTGACTTAATGATGCTGCCATATCTAATAAAGGCTTAGAATGCTTAAAGAGATATGAAGCGGTAAAGGAATGGCACCAAAAAGAAGATTTAATTTAGAGCTTTAAAATATAATACTACCTGGCCAAAAAAAAGTCACCATCTGGATTTAGCTAACCAAACAAGGTAAGAATACACACACAATGTCAAAAGAACTCAAGGGATTAGGACTAAACAGCTACGCAGTCTTTAAAAAAAACACCTATCTGTGAGGGTAATCGGAAAAAAGGCTTCTGTTTGTTCTGAAGGATAAAGATTGTAGTGATGGAAAAAGTTCACGAGACTTGACAAGCCCAGATTTACCCTGTTTCAGGGTGATGGGAATGGAGAGATGTGGATGAAGTGATTTACCCATCAAGCCTAGTGCCTACCATACAAGCCTGTTGGGACAGTGTTCAGTCTGGGCTTCCTTCAGTTGGTCAGGTCTACATTCAGAAATGCCATGTGCTCCAAAAAAATTAGATCAGCTGAATACACCTGAATATACTGAATGACCAGGTCTTTCCATCAGGATGACAAAGGCAGGATTCACCAGACTTAGACTGAGAAAGAGTGATTCAGGGAGCATGAGGCATTATTTTCACACATGGACTGGCCAACACAGAGTCGAGGCCTTAACTTCAATGAAAAACGTTTAACCTAAAAGAAGAGCCTAAAGTTAAAGAAAAACAGAGATGAAACAAAAAGGGATGCACAAAAATCAAGAGTACAAACTTGAATGTGGGTCAGATTCTGCCACAGTCACTACGGATTGTAAATGGGTTTGTATGTCTGGCAGGGTTATGTCTTGTACTGGGTGTCTGCCAGGCGCACCCTCTCTGTGAGCACGCTCAGTAGGCCACAGTGTGGGAGAAACAGATGGCACTCCCTCCCTCGCTATCTTTCTCTTGCTCTCTGTCTCTGGTTCTCTAATAAGCAGCCACCTCATTGTGTAATTAAAAGGGCTTCTTTACTGTAATTGAACCGCATGTCATTTTCATCCTCCTACACATATGAACCAGGGGGCTGGCAACATTACAGAAAGATCACACGATTACTTGGAAAACCAATTAAAAGGTGACAGCTCTTTGACGGCTCTGCAATGTATTCAATTCTATACGATAATCTTATTATCTGCTTCGGAGCCATTAAGGTTATTGTCAGACAATACGCTGGAAATGATTAAAAGTCACTGAGAATTCAGTGTGAATCATATTCATTCTAATATTAGACAGTTCAGTTACATGCAGATACCTTATCTTAATTTACCTTAATCTTAGTTTAAAAGGCAAAATATCAATGAAATGTAACTCGGGAAAAACAAGAATCAGAAGAAATGATTTCACTACAGTTCTGAGAAAAACTGACCAGCTCAAACACTGACTTACTCTTTGAATATACTGTATATATTAATCTAAAACAGATCTTGCTTCTGTTCTGTTTTATTTCTGGGTTTGTGTACAAGCAGATTAGTACAAGGCTATAAAACAAATAATTTCTCCCTATAAGTTAACTTGCTGTATGTGTTGTGTGTGTTTCCAGGTCCTAAATGAAGCTGTAGGAGCGCTGATGTACCACACCATCACTCTAATGAGAGAAGACCTGGAGAAGTTTAAAGCTCTGCGTATCATCGTCCGAATCGGCAGCGGTTATGACAACATTGATATTAAATCTGCTGGAGAACTCGGTAGGAAAAAGCACACGTACGTGTGCACACATATGTGCAATAGCAAAATTGTGCTTCCCACTTGTTTCAGTGGTGCTCACTGCCCTTTCTGACTTAAAGACACAAGCAGAACAAGCACAGATTTTAAATTTCCTGTCAGTAATCTAACAGGAAAGAAATGTCTCTGACAATTTGGTCTACTATATTGTTGCAACAGCCAAGTTCGACTTTGTTGCTGCCAAACCATTGTTTTACTTGTTCAGCTTCTTATTATATTTTATGTTTTGAAATACTTAAGATGAGCACTGGCGTATGAATCTATTATTCAATAAACACTGATTCAGTCTTTGGCATGATCGACTGCCCTTCCTGTGTAAGGGGGGAAAGTGGTTTCAGTTAGCAAAATGATGCTTTTTCAAAATTAATCACAAATTTCATCCAGCTACACAACCATACTGCAAATATTTAGAGATAGATCGATAGATAGATAGAACTTTATTAATCCCTTGGGTAGGTTCGGGAAATTCAGTAAATGTAAAATTTATGCTGTTCCTTGCTTTCTATTGTAAATATACTCTTGCAATGATGGATGTTAATTTTTAATGTGTCCAAAATTTAAAATAGAAAGCTTCTGACTGCTTTAAACACTGTTTCAGACAAACAAAGCATTTAAAGCAATTTTTTTGCATGCCTTTGGAACAGAGCTGGCTATAAACACAGATGTAACACCCACCTGCTGTTTAAACCTTCTGTTCCTGAGGAACAGCCAATCACAAGAATGCTGGCTTAAAGAGCGGGGTGTGTGTGTGTGTGTGTGTGTGTGTGTGTGTGTGTGTGTGTGTGTGTGAGCCAAATCTGTTCGTTTCATGCTGAGCTACTGCAGTAGAACCCAACAGTAAAGACATTTTGGAAATTCGAATAATAGGGCCCCTCTATATAATAAAACATGTAAACAAGTAATTTAATATATGAAACACGAAAAAGTCGACTGCAAGCTGTGTAACTGCATATTACTTAAACATTAAGTCAAATTTTAAACTTCTTAGCTACCAGTTCCTGTTGCCATGTTTGCAAAACATTTGTAATAAAAGGAGAACTCACCAAAGGTTTTTTAAAACTCAGTTTGCTCCTGCAACAGCCTGAACTTTACTAACTTCCCTTATCTTCTTCTACCGAGAGGCTCTGCCATTTTAAAGTATCGAGTAGGTTTGTATTTTGTAGGAAAAAAAAAAAATGCTGACACCTACAGCTTGTACTTCCCCACAAAAATAGCTTTCACCAAACTTAATTTCTCTATCAAAATGGATTTTTAAACAGCTATTACCAATCCTTATCTGCTTTCTGGTCCGACAGGCATAGCTGTATGTAATATGCCAGCCGCCTCCGTGGAGGAAACGGCGGATTCCACGCTGTGTCACATCCTCACCTTGTACCGACGCACCACCTGGCTGCATCAGGTTTGTAGCTCCGTGTAGCTGATGAAAGAGTCTGAAATTAAATGGATTTAAACGACATATTTTAAATGTCTTGGTTAGAGGTGTGCATTCGGTTATCACAATTTTTAGTTTCGACAGTTACTAATCAGAAAAATTGAAACGTTCGTTCATTTTCTTTAGAATGTGGCTGTATTTGAAAGACGTTGATGTAAGATGTAGAAGGTACAGTAAAATGATTTGTTCCTCAAATCATTATTTAGACTTATTTTATACTCACCTGAAACGACTTAGACTTCAGTCATTAAGTCCAGATATTATGATGTATGGCTGGATCATGCTAAACTGTAATGTTTGTGTGCTCTGCCTTGTATTTGCATGTAATAATTAATTGGTATTCATGCCAGGCTCTGCGGGAGGGGACGCGTGTCCAGAGCGTGGAACAGATCCGTGAGGTGGCATCGGGAGCGGCGAGGATCAGAGGAGAGACCCTGGGACTCATAGGGCTCGGTGAGTAACAACACAAAGATGAACGTATGTGCAGCAGAGCTCAGCAATACGCACCAAGGTCAGCATGCTGACGTGCTCACAGTGATAATACTAACACGCAGGTACAACGTTTGGTCAGCTGGTCAGAATGCTGTGCTGTCTGTTTGTTTTCAAATTTCCAGTGATCGAACATTTGTTCTGTCTTTTCTAGTTTGATTTTGGGAAGTTTTGTCCTTAGCTCAGCTAAATTGGCTTCCCAGGGGGTTACTGCCAATAAAATATAAGCGGATTAACCAGAAGCAATGCAAATCTCTTCCATGGACCTTCTAAAAGGTTTTTCCAGTAATAATGAGCAAACGTGGGTAGCAGTCAGAGAATTGCAGTATGTAATTTGTGTTAGTAAAGGACAAAATCAGAATATTAGATGCACGTGGATATATTCTGTTGCGGCTTTTTTTATTATAGCACATTCAAATGATTTTATATATCTATATGTTTGCAGTTCTTCTAGTGGCCCTGTATGAGTATTGATGTCAGTGTAATTCCACGCCTGTGGGTATTCCTGTGTTTCTAGGTCGAGTGGGCCAGGCTGTAGCCCTGCGAGCCAAGGCCTTTGGCTTCAATGTGATTTTCTATGACCCTTATTTGGCTGACGGTGTAGAAAGATCCCTGGGATTACAAAGGGTCACCACACTACAGGTAAAACGCACACTTGTGAAACCATTTTATATATTAAACATCAGCCTCTTTTCACCTTTGTCCAGCTCTTGTGTATAATACAACCCCCCCCCCCAAAAAAAAAAAAAACAAAAAAAACAACAAAAAAAACCAACAACCCCAAAACATCTTTTAACTCTTTATTTACCATGGAGCCATTACAAGCTGTCTTTAAAAGAAAACTCCATTACTGTTTGTGCCGTGGAAGCACACGGCATTCACAGGGTAAAAAAATCAGCTCTGCCTAGATTTTATCACATCACCCTATTCCTCACCCATGTGAGAGAAAATCCAAATCCTTACTGAGAGATTAGAATGATTATTTTTGAACATTTTACAGCCAAAATTACAATATAAGTACATTAGTCCTGTATGAATCTTGGTCAATAAAGAGTTAAATTCATAAGCAGCCCTTTCATACCTCTACATCCAAAAGGTCCTTGACTTCTACAGACATCGGTGGTATACACTATGTGACACTGAGGCCATAAAAGAAGTAAAAGCTAATTAAATTCCATAGCTAAGTTGATTCTGAGTGGATTTAAGGGCTACGTTTAATGAAAAATTGCAACGGCTTGTGAGTTACTACTGAGAGTTGGAATTTTAGGGGGACGTGCTATGCTCATTTCCATCTCCATATTTGCTTGTTTTCACAGTTTTTCACAAAAAAGAATCCTTATTTATACATATATACATATTTACTTATACTGGCCTTTCCTCAGTTCATGCTTTGTATGATATAGGCAGTTTTAGCTCTTTTTCCTTTAACTTTATACCCCTAATTAACAGGTGAGCACGACCTCTGAGCCCAGCTTTGACCATATTAAGTCTATTATTGACAACACAGAGACCCAACAGTGCAAAAAATTTGGTAGAAAGCAAGTGTTTGGAGTAGTGTGAAGCTACTGTACTACTGTATTATACTATAACCACTGTCACAGTATACGCATGACAGAAAATGAGGAGAAGCAGAGCAAAATGCACCTGTGTCAAGAATGAATTCTTAATGCTTTGCACAAATATCAGCAAAGCACCTGTCACACAGCAGTGCTACCTGAGTGTGTGCCAAAAACAATTTCCGCTCAGCTCGTATTTAACCAATAAGAGCTCATCACTAGCACAGCATTTAAATGGATTCAGACTAAATCCTCTTTTTACTGGGAAACAAATCCTTTGTCTCCATTTCTCTTTGCTGACAAAAATGCTTTCTCCACAATCCACCGTGACAAATATGTATTTATTGCAATGGTGCTGTGACCACTGTGTGTGGAAAAGGAGGGACGCCACCTTGTGCTAAGTAACAGTAACTGTCGTCTGGACCTGGTTCAACATTTCTGTTAGGATTGGGATTTAGTGGCTCCTTTTTCTCTCCTCCTCAGGATCTGCTCTTCCACTCTGACTGTGTGTCTCTGCACTGCAGCCTCAATGAACACAACCACCACCTGATCAACGACTTCACCATCAAACAGGTAAAGAGGTGCATACGCACTCATCACCCAGCACACGCAACACTGAGCAGGTACACACGCATAAATGACTTATTTATCCTCACATCAACTACTGAGTCTCACAGCCATAAATATTAAAGAGGCATACACCCAGGGAAGCCCACCATTTTACAGATTAATGAGGTTCTGTACTCTCTGCACCACGTCTGAAAGACTATCAGCTGTTGGCTTTTCTCCTTAAAGGATTTTAGCTCTTAAACACTTCTAAACTGCCTGGGAGAGGATAAGTGGAAAGACAATTGCTCAGTGTAGGCCCATAAAATATCACTGGAAATTCTGCGCTGTGAGCAGAAAATGTGATTTTTTAAAAAAAATTAGCTTTACTGAACAGTATTTGTTTCATATTTAATATCACAGAGTTTTTATGTACAGGGGCACCAATCTTAAAATGTAAATGTGGTGTAAAGGTCTAACTGAACATATATCACTGACTGTGTGTGTGTGTGTTAAAGATGCGCCAGGGGGCATTTCTGGTGAACACAGCAAGGGGGGGTCTGGTGGATGAGAAGGCTCTGGCTCAGGCCTTGAAGGAGGGAAGGATACGTGGAGCTGCCCTGGATGTTCATGAGTCAGAGCCTTTCAGGTAACCTCCTGTTTTATAGCTAACTGTTAGCTATATTTTAATTTATCGTTAATGAATTCATGAATTATTTGCATCAATGCCACTGGCCACTTTATTAGGTATGTTTTCAACTGCTCATTAATGCAAATATCTAATCGGCTAATCATATGGCAGCAACTCAGTCAAGGCGACCATCAGATTGTTAAAGAAAGATGATTTAACTGATTTTGAACATGGCATGGTTTTAGTGCTGGTATTTCAGAAACTGCTGATCCGCTGGGATTTCACACAACCTTCTGTAGGGTTAACAGAAAATAGTCCGAAAAAGAGAATAAATCTAACAAGTGGTAGTTCTCTGCAAGAAAATGCTTTGTTGACACCAGAGGTCAGAGGACAATGGCCAGACTGCTTTCAGCTGATAGGAAGGTAACAGTAATCTCAACTAACCACTCAGTGCAACCAAGGTATGCAGAAGAACATCTCTGAATGCACAACCCATTGAAACTTGAATCAGATGGGCCACAGTAGCAGAAGAGGAACAGGACACCGAAGCTAAAACTCACAGCGGTTCACCAAAATTGGACAATAGAAGATTGGAAAAATGTTGCCCAGTCTGATGAGTCTCAATTTCTGTTGCAATCTTTAGATGGTAGGGTCAGAACCTGAAAGCATGGATCCACCCTAGCTTGTATTGGCGCGAGGAATATTTTCTTGGCACACTTGAGGCCCTTACTGTCAACTGAGTATCATTTGAAAGCCATAACCTAGCTGAGTATTGTTACCGACCCTCTTGATCCTATTATGACCACAGTGTACCCATCTTCTGATGACTGCTTCCAGCAGTATAACACACCATGTTACAAAACTTAAATGATCTCAAACTGTTTTTTTGAACACAGCGATCAGTTCATGTCCTCAAATAGCCTCCACAGTCAGCAGATGTCCATCCAATAGAACACCTTAGAGATGTGATAGAAATGGAGATTTGCATCATGGATTGGCAGCCGACAAATCTGTGTGATGGTATCATGTCTTATGGACCAAAATCACTGAGGAATATTTGCAGCACCTTACTGAATCTTTGCCATGAATAATTAGGGCAGTACACAAAAATGTTTCCTAATTTTATGTTTAATATGATGGTATTTAATGACATTTGTGCCACAGCACGGGTCATCAATCAAAACAAAACACGAGCCTTTTTATGAGATTGAATAATTAAAAGTATCACTAAGCTGTGAACAAAATCGTTTTGCTGCAGCTCAGAGTGATTGTACTGCTTGTGCATTTGTCAGTTTCAGTCAGGGTCCACTCAAAGATGCCCCCAATCTGATTTGCACACCACACGCCGCCTGGTACAGCGAACAGGCATCACTGGAAATGCGAGAGGAAGCAGCCAGGGAGATCCGAAGGGCTGTGACAGGTAGTGCACACACACGGTCACAGAAACACAAACTTTAGCAGACAGCATGACCTCTGATGGAAAAAAGTCCAAAAGGTGGTATTTTAAGGAATTCCATGCTTCCTGTCAAGGAATTTTAAGGGCCTTCAGATTCTTTCCTTTTGTTCTATTCTATTTTTCTTGTTTTTCAAATTCATGTGGTTTCAAAGGGGCTCTGTCTGTACAAAGTGGGTCAGTGTAGTAAAAAACAAAGTAGTTTTTACTAGTACCAGTCATTATTTGTTTTACACATTTTACATCTTTTTTTTTTAGGCCGCATCCCAGACAGTCTGAAAAACTGCGTCAATAAAGAGTTCCTCACCCAAAACAATCACTGGGCAGGGGTTGACCCAGCTACCGTCCACCCTGAGCTCAACGGGGCATACAGGTAACAACCAGCAATTACTTGACTGGGTTTATTTCCAACTATATAGAAATCATAACCCTTAAGCTGTCAGGGTAAAAGAACTACAATCCTCAGCTGATGTTTGTGTTGGTCTTTCAAATGTACTCGAGCTTTAAAGGAGCATGTTGCTGCCCTGTTGACTTCCAGTCTGTTAGTGCTCGCAGATGTGATGACAGCTCTGACTACACACGATAAGAGAGGTGGCACGGCAGTCTATAATTATACTGATGGGTAGACAGTGTTGCTGCTTGCCATGAGGAATTCAGCCAGGCAATGTCAGCACAACAAAACACTGGCTGCTGGGGTATTGAAAAGTGCTTGCAGGGTGTATCACATCCTGAAATAGCAACACAGTTCAGCTTACCAAACACTGCACGACATCTACTACGCAAAGCACTGTTTGGTGATGTGAAGAAGGTAATAAATATCCCACTTATAATTATTAGTTTATATTCAAATTAGGCCAAATTTTTGCACATACAGCAAATCTAAATATTCAACAGCAACACATAATAATCAAACATGCTGTCATAATCGGAAGTAGTGTCAGTGCTATTGTTTTGCTGGTTTTCTGGATTTATGCTGCCCATGGGGTTTTTAAGTGGTCTTTAAATGTTTAACATGTGACATGGTTATGTCACTCTTTTATCATTTATGCGATTCCTGTTTTTATCCATTCTCATATGTTTAGTGTTTAGCTTTGTTTTTGTTGAGTGCTTGAAATGAACAACTTCTTTATTTGATTTGTGGAGATGTTTCACCTCTCACCCAAGAGGCTTCTTCATTTCTAAAAACTGTTGGTAAATCCCAGGTGTTTATCCCCTAGTGGGGGTGTCCAAGGTGTGAATCAAGATGTGGGTTATTACTGTCGTGGGGCCAAGGTGTGAATCCTTTCTGAGACACTACCCTGCGAGTTATTAAGGTTACATAAGTCCTCTCATACAAGGTCTTAAATAATCAGGCCCTATCTTATCTTAAAAGATAAGATAGTACCACACCTCATAGTACCATATCTTCCTTAGTGAGTAGGTTTCTTCCTGTTAAAAGGAAGTTTTTCCTTCTCACTGCTGCCAAGTGCTTACTCATAGTGGATTGTCTTATTGTTGGGTTTTCTCTCTATTGTTGTAGGGTCTTTGCTTTACAATATAAAGTGCCTCGAAGCAACCGTTTTTGTTATTGTATGCTGTATAAATAAAAGTGAACTGAATGTGTGAGTGGGGGTTGAACAGCCTGGGAAGGCAGAGTTATAGGTGGCTGACAGCTGGTGGTGTAGGCCACTGCCACTGTTTAGTGATTGCCATACTCAGTGAACATAGATGGCCTCCTTTATACCTCTTTCAAACCATTTTTGCCCAAAACTTTGAAAGAGTGCCCTTTCTGTATTACGTGCAGATGTAAAGATTAGTCTTGCCCATAGCGCCAGGCATCTGTGGAGTCGTTATTTGGTTTCTTCTAAAGGTCTGAGAACTCCTCACAGCATTGCACAGCATATACTACTTTGTTTCGTGTGTGTCTGGATGTTTTGTCCTTGGCATTAGCTAGTTTTTGTATGAATGTACTGCTGTGCGTGATGTTATGTTTGGAAAATTTTTTTCTCAGTTTCTCCAACAAACCCACCACATAAGGGACGACAGTGTTGTCTCCCCACCATTCTGTTTCTCCCTGGTTAAAGCCTGAGGTTGTTTCCCATGTATCTTTGCTCATTAATGAATGCCCAGTTTAGATAAATACATGTTTTAATTGGTTTCTTAATATGTATACCTTCATTTCAAGCACTCCAGACTTTGGGTATCTTTATTGTTCATAAGTCTGGAACTTTTACACGATGATCCAATGTGCATAGATTAAATAATGTCGCTTTTTAGACGAAAACAAAATAAATACTGTAAATGATTTATTTTAAGTGGTGGCCTTGTGGAATAAAACTACGCCTATCTTCATGGTCTGACACTATTATGAATTTACGAAAATGGCTTTAATTATATTACTTTAACTGCAGTTAGGATGACTGTCAGTTCTTTTTTTTCCCTCAGATTTTATTCTCTCCCCGTCTCTATCACCTCCAGGTATCCCCCAGGAGTGGTGAACTTGCCATCTGGCGGCCTCCCTCCACCTGTTGAAGGCATTGTACCGAGCACCGTGCCAATCGCGCACACCCTCCCGCCCGCTGTCACACACCCTCCTCACGCCCCGTCTCCTGGACAAAACACAGTGAAGCCACCAGAGGGCGACAGAGAGCAGCATCCAAATGACCAGCTGTAGCCCCTCCACAAACACAAAACACACACTTGCCCGTGTTGTCTGGTGACTGGTGGTGGTTGGCACAGCAACCGGTGTCATAGCGATAAGTTCCCTAGTGACAAGTTGTTATCAGGTTTGGTGTCAGATTGACCGGTTGACGTCCCAATTACAATCAATTCAAGAACTCTCTGGCAACTGGTTTCCAACAGCCGGTTCACACTCCAAAGAGGAAGACAAGGAAGGTGGTGATGAATTAAAGAGCAAGACGGCTGTCTGCTGCCCCAACCAGAAGTTGGTCTTTCAATCGCTGGATGAGCTTCAGATTCTCTGCCAGAAGTAAATTAAAAAAAAACAAAACAAAACAACTTAACAATAACTATCTCTTGATTTGGGAAGGAAAAAAAATATAGGATCAAATTCCTCTGTCTTAGACTGTAGTGTGTCCAAAGTTAGAGGGGCGGGGTTTATGTCTTTCTCTCTTTTCTGTGTCTTTTCCTTAGTTTGATGTACAAGCAACGTTAGTAGGTTATAAAATGAATGTAACCTGTCTGTGTACAGTTTTTAGACTTACAGCAAGAAGATACTGATATTTGTATTCCAGTCTTAACAAAAGCAAAGGTGATCTCTCTATGTAGCTGAACCAGTTGGAGAATACAATATCTGTTTTTTATTTTAATGTCCCCAAATTAGCAAGCCCCCCAAAAAGAGGCAGCTTTTTGCACACCATCTCAGGAAATTAAGTTTCCGCAGTTGGTATATTAGTTATTTTTTTTGTTTCTTTTTAGTTTTTTTTAGTTTTGTTTTATAAATTCTTTTTTTATGCCACTTAGTGCTTTTGTTTTTCTACCTGCTTGCCTTTTCATGTCCCGCTACATTAGAAAAAGAACTTTAACAAGAGCTAAAGTTGAACTAATGTTTGCTTTTGTTAGTTATGTTTAAGGGGCATGTGACTTTGCTCTTGGGACTTGTCTAAATGCTTGACCCAAATCATGACGGTTGCGGGAGGAAAGGCTGCAAGGAAGCGGCAAAATGGTATGCCAAGGCTGGGAACTTTTCTCCTTGTCTCATTTAATTTATATGTCGACAAGATGATGCACTGAGAGCTTGTAGCAGACCGCACTTTGAGAAGATTTTTATCCTGTCCTGTCTAATGATACAACAGTATCCCTATCACACACAGTAACTGTGCAGGTCATGGAGCATGAACAGTTTGATGAATCACTCAGTCATGGTTCATCATGCTGCAAAGTCAGTATATTACTGAAGTTGCCCTTGCAGATATAGAGTTCTCCAATCAGCCAGTAGAGCTACAAAACACTCAACTTTCCATCTGAAGCTCTGAGCTCACTCCCAGATGTCACATCTAGTTAAGCAAAGTTAATGTTTACTGACAGATGAGAAACGGTCATGCGCATGAACTTGAATCAAATCAAATTTTCATACTGTTTAGGACATTTTAAAATACAAAGTGGAGTCAGTAAATAAAAATAAAAAATCTCATTTATTCAGACTACTATCCCTTTAACCTTTCAAGATGGGTCCTTCCTTGAGTATACCGTTTAGCCACTCTCTGTGGCCTCCGTGTCTATGTGTACATATGGTGTTCTGCCTGCCTGTGTCAATGTGAGTTGGTTGTATCTGTGTCTAAAAAAGCAGCACTGGGAGGAGGGGTGGTGGCTTGTGCTCTCCACAAAGCATCATTACAAAGGCTGCCATTAACTAAATACTTAATACAAACTATAAACACCTGAAACTGATTTTAAACTTAGCCTAGCAAACTCTCAGTAATTAAAACTCTTACTAGTTACATTCCCACAAAACAAGAAGCTTACAGTGTCATGTAAGCGTAAAACTCTGCCAAACTTTTTTTCTCTCTGGAATATTTATTGCCAATTCCAGCGTGCTGATGTTACCCAGCCATCCGAGTGAAGGTGCTTTCTGATCCCCTCCTACCAGCAGCTGAGTAGTAAAAAAAACAGTTTACTGTTGCCTACCTGGTCTTCTTCATGGTTAGGTAGTAAGCGTAGCAATCAGGGATGGAAATTTTGCCAGGGATATCTGAAAGGGGCGCCTCATGCTGACGGTACTGCCAGGCTAGAGCCCCAAAATCCTCAACATCGCGCTGAACTGTTTTGAACTTGAATCTTAAACTTTCCTCAACAGATGCCATTCATTTTCTGTAGAAGAAAGTCTTCTGCTTGTTTTTTTCTAAAACAAACTGCAAGCATTCCTTTATTAAAATGATGGGCGCCACATAAGATTAGCTTTTTAAGTGTTGAGGTGCTCCTTGAATTTCCATCCCTGGTAGTAACACACAGTCCACTGTTGCCTACCTTGGTCCCCTTTATGGTAAAGTAGTAGGCGTAGCAATATACAGTATACATAATCTATATTCTACAGTAAATATCATTATTTTTGGTCAAAACTGACAACCTGACAAAGATACGTTTGTGACTGTATGCATTTGTATGAATTATTTTAAAAGAAATAAACTGTGGAAAGGTGATGTTTGTTTCTTTAATGCAAACTTGTTTGTTTTCAAGGGGAATTTACGGGTATGTACAAGAGTATAAGAGAATCTCTGATTTAAAGTAAGCGTGAATGAATTTTGGAATTTTGAAATTTTACCAAGGAAAGAAACTACTACTGAATGTTTCTGGAACACACACCACAATTTGAATTTTAAAGCTCATTCTTTAAATGATTAAGTTCAAACAAAGAATTGAATGGTCAATACAACGTGATAAGTAACTGTTTTAATAGTTTAATAATAGTAAGGTAGGATAGTTGGTCCAGCAATGGGCAGCATAGTGGCTAAATTCGTTATTCCCCTGTTCAGTTTTAAATCTATGCACCACTAGGTGACCAGCTCTTACAGACCTTACTGTGCGTTCTGGCCGTGCATGGAAGTTGGAATAGTTCCTAGTCAGAGTTCTCAACTGGGATTTCCAACTTGTAAAACTGAAGCTGCCCAACCAACCGCAACTTAAGAATCTAAGACGGTGGCAGTGAATGCAAACAGTAGAAAAACTGTAAAGCATATAATCTGTACTGACAAATGTAATTGTGAGTTGCTAAATAAAATACATGGAGTGCAAGGACTGAGCTCTGTCCAAAAAAACAAGCATTACGGTGTACTGCTAGCAATGCATGAATGGCTAAGGAGCAAAACAATCCCTATTTTTTCTTCCTTTTCCAACTTTACTCCTTCAACGCGCTCAACTTGGTAGTGAAGTGACTCCCAACTCTAATATCAGACTTCTAAGGTAAATGGAACACAGCATTAAAGACGTACCAGGTTTGTATCAAACATCTATATATTAAACGCTCAAGCCATTTAAAGACTTAGAAACAATGAGTGAATACAATTCTATAGTTTACTGGAAGCAAGTGCAGATAGCTGGCAATCAAAGCGCTATGCTCACTCTTCCTGTTTTTTTTTTTTGTTGAAATTCTAGCAGCAGCATTTTGAACTAACTGTAATTGTCCAATAGTCTTTTTATGGAGGCCAATAAAAAGACCATTGCAATAGTCAACCCTATAAGAATTAAAGGCATGAACAAGCTCAATTATTATTATATAATATTATCCAGTACAGGAAAAGCACGAAAAAGTCTTCCTTTAGGCTCTTCTGCTAAACATGACAAGTACTTAAAACTGGTGTCACACTTATTACTACACTGCTCAAAGGTGGGACATTAGATAAGTTTCTCTTTTTATAATTAAGCACAACACACTCTGCTCTTTTTACTTAAGCAATATGATTCATTTGGAGTTATTCAACCTCGAATATATATCCTACTTTATTCCACTAGATGTCACCAGCACAACTGCAACAGTCACTGTAAGAGGAAAAACATGCAAGCCAGATGTAACATCTGAATCTGCTCTGCTACCTGCATGTGTTAAATGTATTCACACCAAATTTATGTTCATCTTTGTGTCTTATTCCAGACTTATACCACGCACCTGTGTCACATTATATGTGTGGGTGTCAATATTTCTTGCTGGACTGCTCAGCCAAGCACAGCAGTTATTGGCTGCTCAAGCAAAAAGCCTGGTGTGGAATATTAGGTAATAGGGTGCAAACATTAGAGAACTGTTTATGAAACATATTTTACACTGTTTAAGAGTGAATAATGGATAGAAGAACAGCGCATCAAAATAATTACTTAAAACTCTCAAAATCAATAAAATGTCATCAATATCACTGGACTTTTGAGTGAGAAAACAGGAAGTCAGATGTCTTTGCAAATATTGCATAAACTACGGATCCTCAACGAGTAATGAATTTTATTTCCATTCAACAAAGAATAGAAATCCCTCAGCTATGAGGCAGACAGACATAAAGTTAGGTCCATGTACATTTCTGAACACTGCCATAATTTTTGTAATCTTACCTCTGTACACCACCACACTACAGTCCAAATGAAGGACTCAGTATGTGAGTGATGTGCGAACTTCATGAACGCATTGTATTGGCTGTACATAAGTTAGTCATTTTTATACATAGTCCATTTAAAGGCTCAAATTAATTGGACAAACTAACATAGTGTGAAATATAATGACTATTTTTAGTACCTGCAATCAATGATCACCTGAAGTTTAGAACTCAAGCACTTTACTGCAGCCACGTTCAGTTGCTGCTTTTTTGTCGGTCTCTCCTCCTTCAGTTTTGTTTATTTAGTAGCTGAAAAGCATGCTCTTATTCTGTAGAGATAGGTGACTGCCTTTGCTGTTGTAGAATATCCTTTTTCTTTGCCTTCAGAAACTCTTGGGTAGCTTTTGCAGTATGTATTGAAAGCACTGACGGAATACAGAAAGGTGAACATTTAAACTGTAAGAAACATTTAATAATAAACAGAACCTGAATGTTCAAAAACGCAAACAGTGTCCATCTTTCACAGAGTCTATGGTTATTTTAAATAATGCATTACAATACTTGCCAAAATAGATCAGTGGTGACATTTTATGTTGGGTACTGAACAGCAGGACTTTGATGGAGTTTGATAATAGCTAATATTAAATATATATGATTAGAAAAAAGAAATGCATTAAAGACATCTTAAAGATATAAAAAAATATTGACTAATCTGCCATTAGGATAATATTTTTGCTGTGTCATGATCAGTTATTGTAGAGCAGCTTTTAAGTTTTAAGCTTTGAGGGTGACTTTTTTAAACAGATTTTATTTTCACAAGAACGTAAACCGAGCAGACCGGCACACTCTCTTGTGTAGGGAGGACACAAATCCCATACATTAATAAGAAATTATAAAGGATAATAACTAAGGGTAAAAAAAAAAGAAGAAAGTTTGAACTACAGTAATTAACAAATACAACCCTGATAGTAGATATTGAGACACCTTTTTTGGACTTGACACTGAAATGAAAACATAAGGAAGTTACTAATGTGAATTTAAATTTGTTTTGGTTACTGATATGTGATAACTGTTAGTACAGAAAATGAGCTTGTGCAGCTGTTTGGGTTGGAGCTAGGTTTGACTGTTTTGATAAGATATGTAACTAGTAATATGACGCAGGAGTATGCCTCAGTGATTTTCATTTTGTCAAATTAGCCCTCTAAGGAAATAATTTTGGGAACCCCGCTTTACTCTAGATTGTTACTTTAGATAAATAAAGCCCCCAAATGGAAGAAACAAATGGAAGAAACCACAGGAAGAATAAGAGAGGAGGTTTCCCTCTCCAAGGCAGACAGATATGCATCAGAGACTGTAATGATGTTACACAGAAAGGAAAAATACAATACAGATGGTCAAGTTATAACATTTTTTATTGGGTATTATAAATGTATTATCAATTTTAAAAAGTTGGGGTTTTTTTGTGGGTTTCGTTTAGGTTTTGTTCTCTTCGTGTGAATAAAGCAAGAGATTTAACCAGGAAACAACTGAATATAATGGTGTATCAAGGATTCCTTCCTTCCTTCTTAAGAGTGCCTTAATATTAGGTCATGGTAGTCCAAGGAGCTTGGAAAGAAAACGACTGGACTTCTTTAGGTTTCATTAAGATGCTCTGAGAACTGAAGAAGCCTCTTGGATGACAGGAGAAACGTCTTTGTGAAACTTAAAGAAGTCTAGTCGTTTTCTTTCCAAGCTCCTTAGAGAGGGTTAGTCACTGACCAATCGTATTCCAAACTTTTTCATTACTTAAAACAAGCCACCATCTCTTAAATCTACAAGCTTCACAATGGAAGATGTGACTGCTTTCAGCTTACTGATGGTAATGTCTCCAACTACTGAATTACAGTATATTGATGGTCTTGAGGTTTATGCACCCTATTTTTTTTCTGACAAAAAGTTTCTACAGTCTCATGAAAACTCCTCTTCCCCTTTGCACAGTGCCCTTTGGAGATCCCCATGCTAGCCGAGTTAAATGTGTGCTATGTTTGTTTTCTTTCTTTCTTTTTTTTTCTTTATTGCATCTGGTTCCCATCCTGCTTCCTGAGGTTTAGATTAAACCATCTTGAGTTTCCAGCTGCTGAGGAGCCTGTTCCAGTGGTTGTAACCCTGAATGGATGAACCAGAGAAGGAGGAAGAAACAAAGAAGAAAAAAGAGAACATGATGGAGAGATTGAGGGTAAGCTAAGGGCAAAAGAGGAATCAATGTAGAGAAAAGCAAAGAGAAGCTAAAGCTCACGTCTGTTTCTGCACCAGAAGAACTCTTGGTCTCGCTCAAAATTTGAACTTCAAACAGTTTTAATTGTTTATTTATTTCTAATTTTATTCAAGACCGTGGGACTCGGGTGAACAGTAATATAACTTGAGTAGTGCTTTCATCAGTAACTACATTTCCTCAGGTACAGTTAGTTCTCTTGTTTTTGGTCAATGACACTTTTGTTTTTGTCATTTTGTACACCACCAAATAGTCTTTTAAATAATTTAAGAGCTGAAAAAAATGCAGACTTTCAACTGCCTTCTATCAGCCTTTGATAGGTCGGATCGCAATGGGCGAAATGACATGGCAGACCATATTGTTTATCAGATTAAAAAAATCTCCAAAGGGCACCAACAGCACAAAGACAGCATAGATCCAGTTTAGTGAATCCAGTTAGGTGGGATAAAGCATACAACAATCATAGAAACTCAAATCAGAGAAACGCTTTCCTGCAAAACTTGCTTTTTAATGCTGTAAAGTTAAGAATTTTAACACAGGAATCTTTGGGGATTGAATGTGTTTGGGAGCCTGCCTCAAGTGGGCACTAGAGAAACTGCAATTTTTGGCACTTACACACAGGCTTTGTTTTTCAGCCCCAGAGGCTTCATTCTACATTTTTACCTGAGTGTCTCTGTCTTAAAATGTCTCTGGTTCTATTTAACAATTTCCCGTTTTGTGCACCGAATAAAACTGACCTTAATAATGACGCATTAAGGAAAATTACATTGGAGGAGATTTTAGAGCATCCACAGCCTACTATATGCATCTGGTATTAATTTAGTCAGCTGCAGTCAGTACAAAGAAAAACCAGCTTTGATTATAGACTACACAGTCTGACTACTTGATGAAATATTAATTCTTTGCTGTGTCAGAGCTGAATGCTCACTGCAGAAAGAATTTGTGAATTTGACAAAGATTGTGCCAGGCTTTAACAGATGAATTGGTTGATGATGGAAAAGGAATAAATCGGGTGGTTTTCACACTTCCTCTTTGCATCTCCTATTCCTGTCTCTCTGCTCTTCTCACCTTTCCTCTTACATCTCCTCTCACCTCTCTGTGGTTTCTCCTCCTGACAATATTCTCCCTTCTGTTTTCTACTCTGCCCTCCTCTCCCCTCGACTGGTCACAGTCCAAATAAAGCCTGACAGAGGATTATTATGTGCAAAAGTATAGTGGAATACAGTGGCAGCCCTAACACTGAGAAGGTGAGGGATCATGCTGAGATGAGTTCCCCACCAAGTGTAAGATTTCCATTAGAATTTGTTTCAGTGGCAGGTTTCAGTGTCCACTGGGTACACACAGTGTTTCATAGGGTCCTTCAACCCTGCCAAGAAAAATGTCTGGTGGTTAATAAGCACCAGACATGTGCTTGTAAATGCTAGCTGATGCCTGAGAGGTGCCAACTCCATCGGCTGCTTTGGCAGGTCATCATTTTGTAGGAGGCCAGTAGAAATGTATTTAATTCCAATAAGTCTGCAATTTGTAGCATTTTATAAATTTTTACGACAATCAGAGTTACTGCCCTTAACACCAAGCATGCAGGCCTTTGTTGATTTTTACTTTTTTGCCTCTGATGTGCCTCAATGAAAATCTGATGTTTTAATGAGGCACAAAGACTGGCTTTAATTCCTCAAATGTGTCTGTTAAAGTAGATTATATTGTTATCTCTGATCTATTGGGTTTTGTTAGGCCCATACAATTTTGGAAGACCCTGTGCAGTATACAACATAAACAGACTGTTGGATAGAGCACACACTGCTGGAGAAACCACAGGAATTAAATGAGAGGACAAAGATTATGAGAAAGGCAGCTCTAGATTCAAATAGAATAAACATTGAGATTACTGAGAATAACTAACAAACGCCTCACCACTGGAGTCTTTTCTGATTTAATATTTTAGGAGAACAATAAAGCTTTTTTTTCCCCCAATGATCCAGTTTACATATTTCAGCGAGACTCCGAGTCACGTTTTAACATTTTCCCTCAACGTGAAAGAAACCTGTGAAGGTGGTGACCCACTTTCTACTGCCAAGTTCCTGGGGTTGAGGTTTTTTTCTTCCCACATGTGTCTGAGGTGGGAGGAGCTGACACTTGACAGTTGCCATGTGGTCCATATAAACATATACATAGAGAAAAACACACACTGGTAGGACTACATACGTGCTCGATGAAGTTCTTTATATGCTTCAAAGTCTGTTGACTAGTTTCACTGCTGGTAATTTTCTCAAAAAGTACATCTTGACACCCTAGCACATTTGTTCTGTTGTTATGTCCTTTCAAACTTCAGTATTAGATCACAATCACACTAGAAAGCGTTACAGTGAAACTGATTTGTGTGTTTTTGGTAATGTAATACCACTAATACTCGCAGAGTAGATGAATTGCAATTGGCAAAGTACATGTGCTAGCTGGCCCGAGTTGGTGCAAGTTTCTATTAACTTCAAAACACGTTTGGAGCTAAGAAAAAGTAAAAGGTAAATGGAAACAATTCACGCAGGTTTAATGTAAGGACCATTCAAAATCAGCTTTTCCACTCCCTGAACATGTCTGGTCTGACAACCCAAATTCTGCCTATTTTGAGTGGCCACATTTTCAGTTCACTTCAGTTCAGTTCATTTTTATTTCAAACATATACATTCACCAACATTTCATAAAATCTTTCCATTCAGTTGTTTGAAAAGGAGTAGGCAGAAGTATATACTTATTTAGCCCCACCCCCTCAGGTTTACATCCTCATAATTTAAATTTGACCAACAAAAACATATACAATGCCTTCTATTTAGAACATAACATCACACACACACACACAAAAAAAATTTCTCATGTTCCACTAAAACTATATTTAGATTTGCTAATTTGCAGAAGAAAATAAACATTACTTTGACTGTTGTCTTGGGTTAATTGCATTTTCTTCATTCTTATACTTATTTAAAATTTCTTTTTTGAGTTTCATTTTAAACTGGTTTATATCACTACTGCCCTTTATTTCTTCTTTTAACTCATTCCAGAATTTAACTCCCGCTATTGAAATAGACATCCTTTTCAATGTTGTTCTTACTCTTTGTAGTTTTAAATTCCACTTCCCTCTAAAATTATACCTCCCTTCTCTTTCTAAGAACCATTTACTTATTTCGATTGGGAGCATCCCTTTCCTTGCCTTATATATTATTTGCACTGATTTAAACTTCACCAGATCCTGAAATTTTACAGCTTGCGTCTTAATAAAGAGTGCGTTTGTGCGAGCCCTATACCCCTCCTGATTTATTAGTCTAATAGCCCTTTTCTGCATTATGATTATAGTCTGAATATTACTTTTATATGTATTTCCCCAAACCTCTACACAATAACTCATGTATGGTAATAATAAAGCACAATATAACATATACAATGTTTTCTTATCCAGAAATTGTTTTACTTTCCCCAAGACAGCAATGCCCCGAGCTAACTTTCCCCTCACATAAGTGATGTGTGATTTCCAACAGGCCTTATGATCAATGATCACACCAAGAAATTTTATGGTATTAACCCTTTCTAGATATACATTATCAACACAAATTTCAATGTTAATGTTTTTCTTATAGTTTCCGAATAACATAAATTTTGTTTTATTTAAATTTAAGGACAATTTGTTTCTATCAAACCACTTCTTTAATATCTTTAACTCCTGTGTGATCACCTCCAAAACCTGTTGAAATTCCACACCTGAACAAAGTATATTGGTATCATCTGCAAAAATTACAAACTTTAGTAACTTCGATACTTTACAAATATCATTTATATACATAATAAACATTTTCGGACCCAATACTGATCCTTGAGGTACTCCACATTCAATATCCATCAATTGAGATTTAAACTCATTTATTTGTACATATTGCTGTCGATTCATCACATAGCTTTTTATCCAATCCAATACCACACCCCTAAACCCATATTTTTCTAGTTTGATTATTAGAATTTTGTGGTCAACAGTATCAAATGCTTTTTTTTAGATCTAGAAAGACTCCAAGTGCATACTTCTTG
>VVHJ01017388.1:3461-25463 GCA_015107715.1 Tylochromis polylepis
TGTGCTTTTATTTTAAAGGTAAACTTAGCCAACTTCCGCTTTCCCCCGCCTCGCTCTTCCTACTTGACGGCCGTGTAACACGGCTTCTGAGACAGCGTGCAGGCTGGCAGGCACACAGGAGGAGCAGAGCGCTGAGGGGCGTCCTGACAGCAGCAGCAGTAGCAGTACCAGCAGTGGGAGGAAAACAACCTGTTCACCAACTTCTCCACAGTTTCACTCCGCTCCTCTACAGCTCCAAAAAACAAACTCCAGTTCCATTAAAAAGTTTGCTCTTTCATCCGTGGGTGGTGGAGATCATCATCATCATCATCATCATCGCTTCTTGAGTGAGCAGTTTTCGCGCTGGTCATGTCGGGATCGTACTGCAAAAGTTTGTACCCGTTCAGCGGGGAGCAGCACCAGCAGGGACTGAGCTTCGAGGCAGGGGAGATTATTAAGGTGGTCCAGGCTCTGCCTGGAGGCTGGTGGGAGGGAGAGAAGGATGGAGCCAGGGGATGGTTCCCCTCCAGTTATGTCCAGGTCCTGGAGGTAAGGCTGTAGAATTTATTGTTTTGACTTTTTAGGACTGCATTGGATGAAAATGTGCTTGAGTAAATTGAACCTATTAGGCTTTAATTTTGATGAAAACAAACATAAAAGTGTATTTTCTTATGCCTCTGTGACTTTTGACACACACACACACACACACACACACACACACACACACACACACAGTAACAGCGTGGTTTGAACCACAGATGCACACTTGAAGATAAAGACAGCACTGAGTGATGCTCTAATAAATAGTTTTCCCGTGCTGTGCTTATCAGATTAACTCGAACCTTCCCAGCAGTCACCTCTCCGCCTGGCTGAGCGGCTGCGCACTTCCTCATTCCACACACATTCCAATGAAGCGCTCAGGTCTCCTCTCTGTGCGCCTGACTGCTCTTCATGGTCAAAACCTTTCAGCCCTCGCCCAGTCTGTCCCCTCTGTGAGTTTAGCCACACTGCTGCTGCAAGTCTCGCTAGATCTCCTACCTTAACATCAGCATGTATGGCTCTGAGAGGAGTAGTCAGTTTTTGACTCCACGCTGTGTTTTGAGAGTTGGTTACAGTCAGGTTGGGCACGAATCTCAGCGTTCTCTGCGATGGCATTTTTTTTATCTTATCTAGATAGCATATGCAGAAACTTGATTAGTGACAGCTGAATGGTGCTGATGAAAAAAGGACCATTTGCAGGGGTAGGAAAACAAAAGACCGTTCAAGCACAGCATCTCTTATCTGGTCCCAGACCAGTTTAGGAACACAGCTGATGGGTGGGGCAGTCGGGTGGTGCAGGTTGGAGAGTTTCATCAAGCAGACCTCAGCCAGCTCTAAAGTGGCAGAAGGGTCTTTCTGCTTAATAGTCCTGAGGGCGTGAAGACACTCTTACATGATGTTCATGTGTTAGTGTTTTAATTATGATAAAGTTCCAGTATGGTTCAAAATAACTCTAATGAATCCTGACACTGAAAGCTGTGAAAAGTTGCCTTTTTTTAATCAGTAAAGGCCAAGCAGAGGTCAGGGCCAAGTGGCAAAACTACTGTACCATGTTCCAAAAGCAAGCTCCCCATACACTCCCATGTTAAAATGCTAACACAAAGCCCCTTCGGGGTCGCGTCAGGGAGGGGATCCGATGTAAAACTGGTAAATCAAACATGCGTTGCTACCCGCTGTGTTGACCCCTCATAGCAAGGGAGCAGCAAAAATTGCTTTTTAAAAAGGCCCCTATGGACAGTTTCCCCCATCATAGCCAGTGTATGATGGGTAATTTGTTTTTAAATGTAAAATATCCACGCGTATATTGGTAAGACCTAAATGTTGGGACATTGCTGCTTGGACTGATGACTGATGTGTCGACAGAGGTAGCTAAAGCTGATAGCTGTTAATCTGAATCACTGAAGTGGACGGTGTAATGTTGGTGCCCTGTGGAGCATTTTTTAATGCCTAATTGCAAATACTTTGGTTTTCTGTGTGGTACAGTGGCTTCAAGAAAGTTGAAATTCTAGTCTGGTAGCATTAATTAACAAGTTAGCTAGCCTAACTTCACTTCTGGCTTTGAAATGCTAATGTTGAGGTATCCAAATGTGGATGTTGTCTTAGTGGCTATGCCCATCATTTTAATATACTCAGACGTAAAAAAAAAAACAAACAAACAGTAAAATCTGTGTAACTAATTGCATTTGTCTATTTAAATCTTAAATGTTAAAAATCATCAGATATAATCCTGAGCAATGATAATCTGAAAGACATTTCTTTTCTGAAAAAAGGTCGCCTTACATTTGAGGCTTTCACTGTAATTTCTTACATACTGCACTTTTAAGTGATCATTTGGAGCTCCTTCGCAGACTGATCAACACCAGAGCCTAGATTGCTGTAAGAAGTTTGAATACTGAAATAACTCAAAATGATTCACCTTGACATGTGCACGTGTGTACATACGTGTGCGTGCATGTGTGTGTCTCATCTAGGAAAAATGTGGTCCTGGCAAGAAGTACCACAAACATAGTTTTGTGTGCTCTGGCAGGTGTCTGTTTGTCTGACTGTCTGCCGGTCCATGGACAGATTTTGTCAGCTTGGTTGCGTCGCGACTGTTCGAGATGTAATTGCGGAACTTTACAGGTGTGTGGTCGAAGGCTGCACTCCACGAGGATGCGTGATCCCTTGTTTCATCTCATTTTGATTTTATGTGTTTGTGTATCTTTTGGTGTTTTTTGTTTTCTTTGAAGTAATATTTTTTTGGGGGTTTTTGGTTTTCATTGTGTCTCTTTGGACTTATTTTTATCCCCCTACCCTTTTTTTGGTTGTTTTGTGTGTGTTTGCGTCTTTTTGGTGATTTTGTGCCATCCTGTAGTTATTGTGACTCTTTATAGGATTATTTTGCATGACTTTGTAGTCATTTTTGTCTGGCTTCAAACCTTTTGTGTCTTCATGATAACACAGCAGTCCTTTTAAGCATAGCGGAAACTCTACATGTCAGTAGCACAATAAACCAAACATTTGCTTGTTCGTGACTAGTGTAATATCCATTTTTGCTGTTATCCTGCGGATGAAGGATGCAATCTAGTTCCATCAGAGCTAGACTGACTGCATTATGATATGTTGCATATATAAGGCTTATAGATAACTATAAATTGCTTTATAGAAATAAAAACTGTTGTAAACGCTGCTTATAACAAGGCCAGGAATCACCTTTGAAATGCGCTTAAAAACTCCGATTAGGTGCGGTCCTCATGGTAAGAATACTGAAGAGATGACAGAATATATAATTTTGTAGAACCGGCCAGGCTTCCTCAGCTGGGTGCACTGGCACTTTTTGTAAATCTCTGATGCAATGCGACGAAAGAGCTCGCCCCTTAGACACGGGTGCATTTGGAAACAATAGCTTGCTTATCTGAAACGAGGTGTGACTCACCACACAAATAAAATTTCTCCCCAGTTTATTGTGAGCCCACAGAACTCTGTGGTCTGCAGATCATGTTTGATATATTCAGTGTTGTGGGTACAACCACCAGAAGTAACCACTTACCCACATTTCCTGTATGCATCGGAGTGGAATCTTCTAAAAATAATCCACAGATCAGAGAAATGACACAGTAGTAAAGTGAGGAAAGTCACTCATCAGTTAGCTTTGCTGGTTCAGTATTGAACTGTTAAGGTGTTTTCCCCCCGTTCTCTAACAGCATGAGTCAGTCAGTTCTCTCTGGGTACTCCAGCTTTCTCCAACAGGCCAATGACGTACACTGGGTTACGTTAATTAGTGATTCTAAAGCCGACCATAGGTATGAATATGAATGTGAATATGAATGGTTGTATGTCATATGTCTTAGTTCTGCAACAGATTGGCACCCAGTCCAGAGTGTGTGATAGGCAGGCTCTAGCTCCCTGTGACTCTGAATTCGATTAGCAGAAAATGGGCAGAAACAGTTAATGACATTAACTTTGAGTGAACAAACAGTTATTTGACACTATGAACTAAAACTAGCATCAACAGCACTTTTTTTTCCAGCATCAAAAAAACTTGCAGGTTGTTCCCAAATTAATTTTCTTGTCCAACTATTATTGTAGGGGGATAGTAATAGTGGGATTAACCCAGAAGTTCAAAACTACTAGATTGAAAGCTTTATCATTAGCAATTTAGCTGGTGCTAAATAAAAGTAAAAGAATCAAAAACATTGCTAAAGGCACTAGTTCCATGAGTGAGGTAAAACCTAACAGAAGTCAAAGTGGCCACAGTGCTGTAAAATACATTTTAACTTTAAAATTGAAAAGGGTGACATATATTTAAAAATTAAAAAAAAAAAAATACTGCCATATACTCTTAAGGTGATAGTAAACATATAGACCAAAATAAGCTTTGCACTAGACTGTAAACATTCTTTTCAATGGTGTAAAGATGGTCATGTTAACATGGGAGTCTATGATCACTGGCTCTCTTTTAGAGGTGGCCATTAGATCAACTGCAGTTTTCTTTACTCCTACATTTGCTTCATTTTTCAGCTCTGAGTTTACAGCGACGCCCCATTAACTCAGCCTGTACGGTTTATATTTTGTGAAATTGGTGTCGTTAAAAGTTGCCCAATTAGTTATTGGAAGTAACAGTTTGTAATGTACCCGTGCACAGGGATCATTGCTGGATTTATCTTGTATGAAAGAAATGTTAAAAAAAGGTGATTGCTCTCAGATAAGCTTTAAATTGTTTCCTGTATTTCCTCAGAGTTTAAAATTCAGACCAGAAAAGTAGTTAAATTATCAGTGATGAAAGAAAAGATTTAATCCCCCACCACCTCTTTCCACCCCTGTAATGTTAATCCTGCCCTAATGAGCTTAATGCAATATTAGTTTAAAGAAAACAGAAACTAAGTATACCTCTGTTAACACAGACTCTACTCCCAGGATTATAGTATTAATCTGGAATGAAGATTGACCGCCTACTTCATGTAAGATAAATTACACATACTGAAACTTGAGGTTTCACAGTCAGTGTGTCATCAGTGCTGTAGGTTGATCAGACATGTTTTGAAGTCTGTAGGATGGCACAATGAATGACTAATAGTGAAAAAAGCCACTAATGTATTTTCCTCATTTAGTTAACGTAGTCAAACCTCTGTCAAAAATAAATAAATTCCGTTCTCTGGCGCAAAGTAACTCAGCTGCCTAACTTTCATAATCATAAGTGATCATAGATGCAGGCTGTAAATGCAGGATGTGCATTAATCACTTTGTATAGCTGGCACATTTAACAATGGAGCTGTGATCTGGCTCTGTTGTCATCTTCAGCGTTGTTGCTTTGTTCTACAAACAGCGTCATTCTTCTGGGCATAATGAATCATTCACATTGTAGTTCTGCTGTTTTTAACAGACCAACACTTGTTGCTGCTTTAAAGTTGGGCTAATATTCAAAACAAATAATGTGTCCTACCTCTTAAAGACCAAAAGCTGAACTCTTAGCAGTAAAACACATTTAATATTTACTTGTGTGTATCTTACACTGTGTTTTCAGGATTTATTGTTATCTATTCTTTGTCACCGTACAACTTACGGCCTAATTTTAAATTTAATTACAGTGGTTACTACAGCATGAATCTTTTTGTAGACTTCTTGTGAATATATCATTAGTTATTGTAGCATTGTACTCCCCAGTGTTATTGCAAGGCTGTTGCGACACAACTATAACATAGTCCTAGTGACTCAGAGACAAGCAGTCAGAAAATGATACAAGTTATAGGTAAGCTTACAAGCTTTGCTCTCTAGAACCCAACTGATACAGGATTTTTAAGAATCATACAAATATTTGGTGATTCAAAAAGCCAATATTCTGATATATGGCCCTATTTTTTTTTCCAGACGTATTAAATAAAAAAATCAGATTTCCCTAACATTTGTTATGTGTAGATGGGATATCATCATGGTGAGATGTGCCAAGGTTTTGTAGGAAAGGAGAACTCAACTTCTCGGTGCAAAAGTACTGGTTTATGGCCATCACTGTATTATCTTTGGAAGTTTTTGTAGATTCAACCAAAGAAATGGGAACAAATCATGTCTTTGCAACAGGCTGGGTTTAAAGTGTTTAAAGATACCATTTTAAATTGGTTATGTTATGTGGTTCATTCCTTGACTTAGGTGTTTCTATGCTTGAAATATTCATAGGTCAGTGTGAGTGGCTTAAAAAATGGTCAGGTACAAGGAGTGAAAAAGTAGCCAATGTCCAAAGAGGAGATCTTGAGATAGCCTGGGGAACTATTGTTCAAGATCACTATAAAAAATTTACAAGAAAGTCTGGCTCCTTGGAAGCAAAATATAAACAAATGGTGTGTGACTTAAGACTTTTGCACAGTACTACCAGGTGATGTCACAATTATAAAATCAGGACTTAACCGCTATAGAGGAGGCACTTGGCAATGGGTTGGAGGTGACTGCTGGTTAGCTTGCTGTTAATGTGCTGCCTTATACCTGTTATCTGTTTAATGTATGTGTACATAATGGCTGTATTACATATATAAATAAAACTGAATTAAAATAAGTTCAAATGTGTTGAACTGCTACTAAAAGTTTTTTTTTTCTCCACATAGTTACTAGCAATTATTTGGCAGAATATGAGAAACAAAGTCATGTTGTCATGTTTAAAAAAAAAAAAACCCACTGATGACCTCCTCTCATATTTATCTTGCAAAATTAACTTTATATTTGATAAGGATGTAAAAATGCTCCTCCCAAAAGACGTGACTAAAAACAGTCCAGCTCACATTACATCACTGTTTGGCTACTTAATGTCCAACTACTAAAGAGGAAATGAAAAGAGCAGGGAGTTAAAGAAGTGATTGACTTTTTTCTATTAGGAGTTTGTGCATGGTTCCTCAATGACATCACCGCGTACAGTTTAGATGTGAGAGCTTTTGTCAGCAAATGAATACCATCCTTCTGTCTTCTTAAGACGTTCCTTTCATTCGTTAGCACATTTCCATCTCTATTCTTAATCACCCCAACCCGCTGCACATCCTTTCCAGCTCGATCTCCCTGCCTAGCCAGTCAGTGCAACTTCTTTTCTCCTTCCTTTCTTTCCAGCCTCACATACAATTCAGCATAAACCTTTTCTGCCTTTGCCACCACTCTTTGCAGTACCCCTAGTCTCCCAGTGCTCCTGTCTACTTTCTTCATCTCTCTGGCTATCCTACTTTGTAACCTTTGTTAACCTCTTCTTTTGAATACTTTCCTGTACTTCCCCTTGTAGTCGCCTTGTCCTTGTTCCTCTGTCCAGAGGATACACCAAAAACCACCTTGGCAGTTCTCCTCACTATTTCAGCTGTCCTTTCCGAGTCCCAGAGTCTGTCTCCTGAACTGCGCAACATTCTTCCATCTTCAACTTCCACCATTTAATCCTCACCTCTGCTTTCACTTGCTTTCTCTTCTTGATTCCCAAAGTCATCCTATAGGCTAGTATTCATTCTTCCCTGCTACATTCTCTCCTGACACCACCTTGCAGTCTCCGGTCTCTTTCAGATTGGACCTTCTACATAAGATGTATTCCACCTGTGCGCACCTGCTACTCTTATATGTAATAGACTACTACAATGGTATTACTTATCTAAGTCACTGTCAGATGTTGTTATTTTCTGGACTTCTACTTTTCTGTGAATTTTTTAAGTGTTGATTTGGAGAAGCACGTGACTGGAACGCTATTCACATATGAATTTACTTAATAATTTGGATTATGATAAACTGTGACAGGCTTTTTCTGCCAATTCATACACCAGTTGAATTTGTTTTTTCAAATAACATGGCAGGGTAACTGATAATGGAATAATTTGTAGTCGCAGTCCTGGCTTCCACATAAACAGACAGAAACCAGGCCATGCTGAGGTGGCCCTTCTAAAACGGGTTTAATTCATTGAAGTGTTAACACAGTGGGTTATAGCCCTTAACTACTGGGCAGAGGGTACTTATATGCTCTTGTTACTCTGGGGCTATATATGACATTTCCATAACAAATCAGGACTTCCCAAGAAGTGTAACACTATCAACATGGGCACTTAACATGTCACTAAAGCCTTGCAGCTGGGGGTTGCCTGGGGCCATCTGGAGGGAGACTCCCCACCCCCTCAACTCCTTCGTATAGATAAAATATATTTAGTGTAGGTTTCCCTGTAACTTACAGTTAATTGTGAGTTTTCTGAAATGGAAAATGATGCAATTCTAATTTTCCTAAATTTTAATATTGGGTTTGCATCAATATATATTGTTCTTCCTCCAACTGAAATGCTGTGTTATTAAGTCTCCATGTAGCCAGGGGAACTACTGTAAGCAATTTGGAACAAGCTGAAAATTGTGGAGAACCACTTTGTCTCCTTAATGCTTGTCCCAGTAGAGAGTCAGCTGTGTTTATTGTGAAACTGGAGACCTGAGAGCAATTTAGGGGGCTTCTAGTAGAGGTATTTGGATGGTGATTTAGCCTGGCATAATCCATGGTGTGGAATGCCGGGGGTCAGACGACTGCTGTCGAGTCTTCAGCACACAGCCAGGTGTTTCCCCTGCGTGCTGGAAAAGTAACACCACCGCTCCCTGTGCTGATGTCATTCTGAAATACAGTCACTTGTTGTCATGGGAAATAGTTTGTGTGAAACTCTGAAATATCAGCTGAATAACTGTGAAGCACCCACCTTCACACTCACACCTTATCAGTCACAATCTGTTGCTTGTTTTGACACTGAAGATTAGTTGTGTTATTTGTATATATCTATTTGCAGAAATAATAACTCATGCAGTGCATTGGAACAGACAAAGCAAAGTAGAAAGCTAAACATACGGGGTGATCGTGGCTCAAGAGTTGGCAGTTTGTCTTGTAATCGGAAGGTTGCCGGTTTGAGCCCCAGCTCGGACAGTCTCAGTCGCTGTGTCCTTGGGCAACACACTTCACCCGTTGCCTACTGGTGGTGGTCAGAGGGCCCGGTGGCGCCAGTGTCCGGCAGCCTCGCCCCTGTCAGTGCGCCCCAGGGTGGCTGTGGCTACAATGTAGCTTGCCATCACCAGTGTGTGAATGGGTGGATGACTGAATGTGTAAAGCACTATACAAAATACAGGCCATTTACCATATACAACCTTCATTTCTATCATTCTACTGTACTCAAGTGCAGCTATTTTAAATTCTAGCATGAAACACATTAGCTCAGTTAAAGTACAATTACAGTTGCTTTCACTCAACCCTAATTTTTTCACGTTTCATTCAGCATACTAAAGGAATTCAGCCAAAATGTGTTGACATATTACTCTGTAATAGTGCGTAAATCTGTGTGCTGGGAAAACTCAAAATGAATGAACATACCGAACTCTTGTTTAAATCTGACTCTCACTCATGTGTGTACAGCTTCTTTGGACTGAGCTGGGCTGAGGGTTGTGCTATGAAGAGTATTTGCGAGCACGCATTGTCTGAGCCATGCCTCCATCTACAGGGGAGATGGATGGCGTTGGTAACAGTTTATATATCAAGTGTTTTTGATGCTGGGATTATAGACTTGTTTAGGCATGTAAATCATATGGTCATGTCAGAAAAGAAGGTGGACTCCCTTGGGAACCCCTGGGATCTGTCACTGTGGATATCTCAGTTGTTACCTGGACAAAGCAACCGGGCACCTGACCCTTCTGAGTGTCAGGCCTCAGGCTAGGTGGTGTTCCAGGCCAAGTAAGCCTACAACAAACATATTTGTACAAAGTGTTGTACAACTCCATCTCCAGGCAAATGTTAACCATACCTCTAGAAACTTAATTAACTGTACCAAAATTTTAGCCATGTCCCTTTTTGTAAGCTACAACTTGCTATTTGCTGTGTGGTGAGATTATACTGCTAAAATAATAACATAATTATATCTCATCTTCCTTACTATGAGATCGTAATCACTGGAAGATGTGGGGGTGGTTGTCAGCTTGTTAGTTTCAAAAAGGTGTTGGAAGGGGATGTTCTGTCCTGTGTTCATCAGTGTAATAATAAGCATGATATTTAAAAAACACATCTACCCTTCAGGTCAGTGCTGAGACTAAAAGGCAATGCTTCTGTTACCTAAAGCCATAATCTTATTCTTTTAGAGTGTATCCAGAGTTTATGGTCACGGCTGAAAGTTGGAAAATGTGTTGATGCCATGATAGTCAGCTCCTTCTTCCACTCCAACTATCTAGTGGATCAACTGTTTTGAAGAAATCCACCGATTTTGTAGGTATTATGGATTATGACTTTGAGGTGGAGATCTTCACAGGACCAAAACAGTCTCTGAAAAAACACAAATCCACTGTAAGTAGGTTTATGGATCCCAAGCACTGCAAGACCCAACCCGAGTAGACCAGAGAATAAGAGAATCTATCCAAAATTATGCTGACCCAGAGATCTAGAGACCCACAGACCCAAACTCTGTTGGTATTTTAGGTGTTGAACATAATGAGACAACCCAGTTAAACTAACTAGAATTTGGACAATTTGGAATTGGGTAAGGTTGTATGGGGTTTTCCATTTCAATTGAGTACCACATCACTGTGGGTGGGGTCGTTATAGCAAGGCGCCCTGAAAGTCCCATGACGTCTTCTGCATGTGGCACAAACACAACACAATAATGGAGGCGATGTCTTGATACATGCTCAATCATCCAGGTAAGGAAATCCTAAAAAGTTGATTCTGTTCATCTGGACATAGAGTTTTAAAACGCAACGTCCAGATGAACAGAATCAACTTTTGGGGAATGGAAGCGAAGGTATAATTGCTGCTCAGTCTATAGATTTTTGTCAGACTCTAGGTAAAAGAAGAGAGCCAGAGCCCACAGTGGTGGTTTGTGTTCAGCCATTTTCTTCATTGGTTTGATTCTTGTGAAGAACTCACTCTCATGATTCATCCAGTGTCGTGACTCCCTGGCCAATCAGTGGCATGCAGTCTGTTGGCATTACATTTGCAGCTCGACTTAGCTCGGGGAACCCTGAGTGAGTAGGTAGTAAAAAGTATCTCGTACCAGGTACTGCCACCTAATGGTAACCCTAAAAACTGAGTAGAGTAGACTCGAGTTGAGTGGACTAGGTGCTAGTGGAAATGAGGCATTAGTCTTTACTGTGTCATCCTTTAACTACCAACTATCAGCTGTTCACTGCAAGAATTGCATTAGTTCCTGTGGAGAGCTCAGTGAGTTTAGTACTCGAGTGGAAATTGGAATAGAGGATTGAGATCCTACCATATCTGATCTTGAGATAAGCAGGCCCGTGCAGATAAGGTCTGCACACTGGTGAGCACGCTCCTCTACATGCAGAGCATAGTATAGTAGGACATTATTTGTATGCGTGAAGTAGAAAAGTCACAGGGCATGTGAAATTCACATAAACTTGTAGGGGGCAAGATCAGAACAGAACAGGCTTTGTTTGTTGTAGTGAAACACACTCTCACACACACATATGCATGTGGTCAATGATGAGGCATTGGACAGACAATGACAGTTTGTGGGAGCATATGCACAATATCGCTATGTGACTGAGTGCATGTTTGAACAGGCATGTGCCCGAGTCCCTGAGTGTCTGAAGTGTCTCTACATCTGGGAACGTGGCTTAGCTTTAGGCTCCCACATCTGCCCAAACCAAAACAGTGTCTCCCAAATAAAGATATGGTCCACAGACCCTGTCACTCTATTTCTCTCTTCCCCGGTCTCACTTGCCCCCCTCCCCCGTCAAGAACTGTTTAATTCTTTCACTGCACCATCCCTCCTACGTTCACTTTCGCTCTGTCTTGACACTTTTTTCTCCTTAGGTCTAGTAGGCGTTGGCCCAACACGCATGTGAGAAATTTCTCCCCCACTGAGTGATCCCAGAGGGTGAGGAGGTCAGTGGTACAGTCTCCTCTGAGGCCCATTCATAACACAGGCGATAAGATATATTTTCAGTGGTTCGCATGTGAGTTTTAAAGTTTTTGTTTCACATCAGTTTTTGCCAGTTCCCAGTATAACTTTCTTCTTTACAGTTTCTTTTTCTTTTTCTTTTTTTTCAAAAATGATTAATTTCATTAGTTTCAGTGTTGCTTTGTTTTATGGACGTTATTTGTCAGGGGAAAGTATATTCTATTTGTGACTGTTTCGCAGTTTGTAACGGCACCTGGCTGGATCATCATCAGCTCATTTGGTCCTGGGTGAGAGTGTTGATTGGGCATCTGTTGTTCTTTTCACACAGACATTAGTGTCAGCATTTTGTGTGCGAACCCAGGATGTGCAGACATGACAGTGTTGCCCTAGAAAGGGAAGGTGGAGGTATTTATGAGTGAATAATAGGAAACAGACACTTCCATTTGCTGTCACACCTTTGTTCCCATGGCTCTCTGACATGTGGCGTTAGGAGAAACAAGATCACAACGCTACTGCATGCCTCGCTACGATTTCTGTAGAAACTCCAGACCAGAGATGGCCCCCACTCTCAGTCTACATCTTAGCATGAAACAGAGCTTGTGTATATGGCTTGTGCTCACTGGTGGCTGTTTACGGCTCTGCTCCAGTATGTGTACAGATGGAATTTGTTTGGTTTCTCCTCGAGACGTGCCCGACTGTATACAGCACGAAACGACTGAACTCTTATGCAAACTACAGGCTGCGTTTTATTTTGTTTTGAAGGTCTAATTAGAGGAAGGATCAGCATTCTTGGAATTTTGTTATTATCTTTGGTAATAACTAAAGCAGACATGTACCAACCTAACCAATAGATTACAAGCAGGGAAAGGATTCATACTTAACCTTCTGTGGTATAAATCATCATAGGTGGTAACCTTAACCCTAACCCTATAGGCAAGGACCAACAAAAATACAAACAAGACAGCACAAGCAAGAATAGCCCACAGACTGGTTGTTTGTGATACGGGTGATGATAAATGGCTACATTAAATCAGAGCTGTCCGTAGGCTGTGTGTAGGACCACCGCAGAAACCTGTTGGAGCCTTTAGAACTCAGAGAGTTAACACCTCGATCTAATCATACTTAAAGTTGATTTTATCCTAAAGGACTCATATTCTGCTAACTTCCAGCTCCATATTTTGTATGTTTGCTCCTTACTAGTGAACTAACTTTTCTTGATTCACAGATCCAGATAAACCTCATTTGTCTCACACCGGGCCTCAGTGCAGCCTCTCCATTTACTGTCTATGTGAAACGGCTCTCTTTCCTCTCCCTTTAAGCCAGCTTTCTTCTGATTGGCTGCGCCTCACAGACGGGAGGGTTGAACAGCAAATGGGCAGCGTTTAGGTTCTAAAGTAGATATCCATGTTATGTGACCATAACATGGATATCTACTCCCACTGACATCATAAAGAGCCAGGAGTAGAAAGGGAGATCTTCCTTCTTGACATTTCTGTTGACTGCCATTGTGGTCTTGTCACAGAAATGCAGAGCAGACTATACACTGTCCCTGTTCTGTGACTTGATGTAGAAGTATGATTAACTTGAAAATAGCACGAATGTACTTCACCGACCAACCTGGCAGCACCAACAGCATTCCATTCCTGCTTTACCGTTGATTTAGAGCAGTGAATAGAAGAGCTACAGCAAGTGGAATAGAAATCGTTTGTTAGAAATACTTCTGAAATCTCATAATTCTTCGTATCGAGTCAATACAGCTGACTTGTTGCTGCAGATCCACATGTTGCTGTGAGGGCCAGTACCTCCTGAAATTACAGCGCCGACTCTGCGGTGCATTTTACAAAAACAAACAAACAAAAACAAATACTGGAATTTGTATTGGCTGCCCTGTCCTCAGCCGTAGCACCTAATCTGCCTCCTCAGTCTGTATCAAGTGTAACCCTGCATTGAGTCATCCTTACATTTGCAAAAGGGTTTCTTAATTCAGAGGCAGAAGAGAACTACAACAGCAAGCTTTTGAAAACAGGAACAACATTTGTGATATTTTCTGCAAAGCCGATTTCAGATGATGTATTAAGGTCATAGCTTATTAAAAAAAAATATGCCTTTCCAGTTTCAATTTCATCCACTTTCCTTAATCTTCCACTTGTCTATTTTCTTCTTTCTCGTTCTTTAATTTTGTAACTACTAATGCAGAAATTGCACAAAAGCCATTTCATTTTGTTTGTTACTGAGACGGCACTAAATCACACTTGTTTTTGTAAGTGCTGGTAGTGTGTCCACAGTGGGCACAAAACAGGTGCTGTTCTGTGTGGACTTGTAGAAGTTCTGTTTCACGAAACTGTAGCCAAACTGTAAACTGTAGCCATCTTATGTAGGAGGTCTTCCAGATGAAGGGAATCTTAAGTAAAAGTATGTGGGAAAGGGTGTAGGGGATTGGAATTCAGCCTATATATAGCACCAGTTGTCCACTTGCCCACTTGCCAGATCATCTTTGAAATTACAGTAGTCAAGCTTTTCTCTCATGTTCCTCTAATCCAACCGCATGTGATGTTTTTCACTATTTCATAGCCTTTGCTTTTTGCCTGCTCCTTACCTGGTTTGCCTACCTGTGCATGACCACTGCTTGTTTAGGAGTGAAAAATGTGGATTTTGGACTTTTTCCTGGTTTCCTGTGTCCTGTCTTTCAGTCCTCTCTTGCTATAGTTTAGAATTTCTGCCTTCAGGCTAGAAACAAATATCTGAAAGGCTTGTTGCTAGCTTGTGACAGACAGCTTGGAAAAAAGTTTTTTAAATGTAGTGCTCTTGGAGCATAATTCCCCCTCCATTCGAGCTCCACTGGAATCTATGCATTTAGCATAAGACTGACTGGATGATTCAGCAGTAAAATTGTGCTCAGTGACATTTTTCCAGTGTTCAGTGCATCAATTAACTCCACTGTTCCATGTTTAATAAGATCCATTCAGTATTATCAACTGAAATCGCTGGATTGTCTTTGGTAGTGCTGAAAACAGCCTTGCACAAAAACATTTGCGGTTGGATTAAAGTAAGGAAAAAAAAAAAGGCAAAATGTTCATTACAGATCTGTGATTTTGCATGAACTCTCATGGGTTCATTGAAAATCAGAGCCATCTACTACATTCTTACTTTCTGATTCACAAGATAAAGAGTACTTAAGGTTAAAATCAATGACAAGAAGAGCAAGGATTTCTGTAACCGATCGTCTGACCCCCACAGAGCCCTAGTCGTGACATCATGAAGTCAGTCTGGGGTTAGTTGAGGAGTCAGAAGATACTCTCTTCTGATATTGAGTTGTTTATAGGCTTTCTACAAACTATTTGTTATATAATTGTTGAAAACATATTACTTTTATTAGCGTAAAGCCTTTGCGTGGAGGTACTTAACATAAATCTGGGGATACTGGGCTGTGTAAAACCGTGGAAAGGGCTTTCTTAAATACATGACCCCTGGTTCTGTAGTGTAGGATCATCAATTACAGCTTACATATGAAATATGAATACTTGAAATTATCTCTGTTTCTAGATTCATCCTGCTGAAAGCCAAACAGCTGCTCTGACAAAGCCTCCTCTTAGACATCCATGTGCTTCCACAGGGATCACTAGAGGTCAGCGATGTAAGATCAAAAAAACAAACTCTTTTTTTTCACACATCCTGTCACGAGTCAGGAGAGACTGAGTCACTCAGGCATATTTGATGACAGCTAAGCAGTAGTCCTGTCCAGTAATCCGTTGAAACTCTGGATCACTAAGGCTGCATGTCGGTCCTCCTCCACACAGCCAGTGAGTGGGTGGCCAGCATTTCTCAAACCATGTGATCCCAGTGAGTGACAGTTGCATCTGATGATTCACCTTTGGCGGACAGTCTGATGTCTGTGTTGTCGGGATGCTAACCTGCCGAAAGCTTACAGATGGATTTGTCACTCAGAGTGTTGCTCAACGATGGAAACTGCTCATAATCTGAAAAGATCATGTCTGATGTCAGTGGAAGGTTATTCTGCATTTTCAAGTTGCTCAAGTCAGCAAATAATTTTGACATCTTAGGGATTTTTTAAAAATAGCATGATAAGTTGCTGCTTTTCTGTCGCTGTTGACGTATACCTCATTTTCTTAAAAGTTAGATCATGAACAGAGTCTGAACTTCCTTTTAAATATTTCTAATATTCCCTTTAGTTCTCAGCTGAGACTGTTAAAGGGTGAAAGGCTAACTACCTAGTTTACTAGGCTGTTTTTCTCTCACTGACCTCAGTGTGAGACAGTTATTTATTTAAAGGCATTTTCCAAGGGAATTTAACAAATTATCCTTGGTTTTCCAGGCAGGAAGCCAGTGTCACTGAAATAGAGAGACCATGAGGTATTTTGTTTTCCATAATAAGAGATGCTGCCTGTGTTTGGGGATTTGTGGGAAATGTCTGTAATCGGGGGGGAGAAAATGCTGGGATCTGCTTATGATAGCAGCATGATCAGGGAAGTATTTCATGGCTTCTTTTGGAAAAGATAAGATAAGAAATCCAAATTTCAAAAAAATAAACTTTGATTACATTTCTATAGTTAATTGTAAAACCGCTATAATCACAATTTCAACTTTCACTCTTTTTACTTTTAAGCACATTAAACTTGTGTTGCGCTTTAGATTCATGACGATAATTCAAACATTTCTACTCATATTTTAAAAACAAAAAAATTCAGGCCACTCAAGAACAGCACAACAAGTTGCAGACTAAGCTGAACTGCTCTTTTCTGCTTTATTGTTCTATAAATACAGTCACACATTAAACAGACAAAACTTTCTTTGGGAGATGTATTATAGTCATGCTCTTTCTTTTGCTATGCTGACTAGATTCTAGTCACTAACTTTACTAGCTGCTAACTAGTTGATAACTTAGTCCGACGGCCACTCGGTGCCCGACAGACGGAGTGGAGTGGGTGTATTCGTTGTTTCGTTTGTTTTTCTGAACAAACACTTTCTTGTAATAATGAATCAAAGCAGTAGCTGTGGGCAGTGAAGAGACAAAAAGACTAACTAAAAGTTGCTACAGAACTGGGTGATAATCTATTAGCTAGGAAAAAGAATTGCTATAATAGCTGTATTGGCAAAAGACCTCAAACTCGTCAGAGTTATAGAGCAACCTCAGTTGGAATTCAGCTGCAAATAACGCAGTTTATCAACTAGAGCGTCAACATCAATTTTAAAATGCGGCATCACTCTATCGCTTTAAAGGCTTGATGGAAGAAATCTGGACAAAGTCTGTCCCGCTCTGTTGTAGCCGAAAGCTGTCCGATCAAATCACTCTAGTGTATGATATGTAAACATTTTCAGTCATCAGATCCAGTCGCTGCCAGTTTTATCACTTGTGTGTTAGTCAAGGTAAATAAACAACTTTATCAGAAGTTGGCTTCATTTTACAAACTCTAGGATCTACAGACATAAACCGTATACTCGCAGGTATATTTGCTGGCAACTGATGCTGGTTCAGTGCAAGAACACACAAGGTTGTCATAACAGGATCTGCTCGGTTGTCAAGCTGGGATCGCCAGAGATACTGGAGTTAGGTCTTTTCAACTTTAGTTCGTAGCAGAGACTGATCAGATCCCCGCTTTTCTTTCAGCTAAGTTGCTTGTGTTGAGTATGTTCTCTTCTTTCATTAACCAATGTGCTTTCCCCAGCCCTATGTATCTCCCAGAGTTTATGCAGACTTCCCAAAAACTGGTAACGGTTATTTCTCAACTTTGAGAAAAGTGATCATCTTGGAAGACCTTGTGTGTTTGGTGGTTGTTTTGGACAGTGGCCTTTAGAAACTCACCTGTGTGTGTGTAATATTGTGTGCCTGCAGAATGTGCTTGTGTGTTTTCTACTATGGAGCTCAGACTTCCAGAGCTCAGATGATCAGATTTTCCTTTGTAAGTTATACGCTCCGCCTGGACAGCCAAAGCCTTAAGATTATAACTTGTGTAAGTTGGTAAAAACTTGTTGTTCTGTTTAAGGTGTGTTCCAAGGTTAAGAAGAATACCATGAACAGCATGTGAACAAAAGAATTTATTTCCAGTTGAGGACCATCCTTACCCCTCTGTTTATTTCCATGTTTTCTGTCCTTTGTCATGCTTGTACACAGTTGAAATGATAGCCTGGAAAAGATGAGACAGATTGTAAAAAGGACAAACATATTATTCATAATTTCAACCTGATAGTGACATTTTAATGAAACCACAATTCACTTGTTTAATTCATTGCTCAAACTAACATTTCTCTTATCTTCAAGATTCTCTAATGACATCTGAAATGACTAATGCACGTTCAATTAAAAGTTTATCTTTTAAACTGGGGTCTGCAGAGCCCGCAGAGTGCTGAAATGATTATAGTGGTTGCTCATCAGTCACCACAGGCCCGGATGAGTCCTTGCATTCTCTACCAGGGGCAATTCTGGCAAGCCATGAATGTGGAGCCAAAGGCAGTCTGGGGCTTAGAAGGTTAACCATCTGGAATGGTGCATTATTTAAAGTTGCATATGCCTAGGCAAGCTGGCTCTCAGATTCTTAATATTTCCCACCGCCAAGGTGTTCCCATTCTCTCATTCACATCTGATTTTTATTTTTTTCCGCAGCACGACAGGACTGTCAGATCTGTCACAAACTGTCAGAAAGGAGAGTTTTAACTTGTGCTCTTGTGGCTCGGTCAAAACTTTGCTCACTTGTGAGATTTGTTATTGTTTAAAGAGACTGAAATTTAACACAAGACTCAGAGACACTCTTTTTTTTTAAATTGTCGTGCTAAAAATGAACCATGTCAACAATCTAAAATGTCTTCATGGCCAAGAGTTTTTGCGTATTATGTGTCCTTCTCAGCTCAAGCAGCCCACTCCCATCTGTCTTTGCCTGCTACGAAGAGCCATATCTGCTTAGCTCAGAGAACAACAATACTGTTCTACCATTTCACTGATAATGAACATGTGACCTAACAAGAGGAAGACGCCAACAGGAAAGCAGCCAGGAAATGTAGAGAAAACTCCAAGAGTCTTTTGTTAGTGTAGTACATGAAATCTGTTAACCTGGAAGATCATTTAGGCTTGGGAGGTATGTTGATGGTATGTAAATGAGGTACTCTGATAAAAACCAAACAAAATCTTGTTCCAGTGAGAACTGATGCTGTGATACTGTAAGGTCAAACTTGGAAGGCAAACGTTCCTTGCTGTGCATTTAATTTGCCCATTGAAAATTACTAAACTTTTACTGAATTAAGTGTTGGTGTTAATAATATACTTATTACTGGGTTGCTAGATGTACTAGTTAAGTGCTGTAGTTGGTTAAGGTTTATAGAAGTGTTTAAGTGTAATGCAAGGTTAATAAAATGTTTACAGGTCATTCCAAAAAAGTGCTTTTGGTTGCTGTAGCTAATGTTTTCCTTTACAGCAGCTGTATGGGGTTGGTAGCCTTTTTTAAAAAATGTTTTATAAACACCCCTAAATTATAAAATTATAAATGTTAGAAATTTAGAAAGTTTATATTATTTGGGCTATGGCCTCTTTGAATAACAGGTGGATGCTACCACAGATAGCTGTAGCTACTAGCTGTCTGTTGGGCTTTACTGGTATAAAGGTTTTATGGAGCATTTCTATTATAATTATCTGACAAATGGCTTTCGTGGTGTTAAATATGGTCACTTCTTGCTCTAAAAACCGACACGGTAAATCCAGAAAGATACAAAATCGCTTTCGATTCAGGATTCTTTTGAGTGCCATGTTTCTGTCTGCTAACTTCTCTGCCCTGGATAAGTTACTAGGTAGGTCTCAACAGACGGGAACTTTCACTAAAACGTGATTAACATCTAGACACCTGGGCCCAAAGGCAGATTTACTGTGTCGCAAAGACGAAATAACAATGCGAGATGATAAGAGCCCTAAGATGGCTCCTGTATTGCTGCTACGTCAGCTTATATACAAGACATCGGGTCTTGCTTACACCCTTGGCTTAGTCTCGTCTTGTTTTCACAATTCTACTCTGAAACTGTGAAAACACATTTGCAAAAGCACATGTTTGACTGAGAGACGTGTGAAGTAAATGAAGGCCGTCGTCCCTCTGCACACACAATGACATACTGTCGCACTGAGCTCTGCTGTAACTGTATCTGTGGTTTGACTGTCGTGTTGTCTTTTACACTCTGTCCATTTCTTTTTCAGTACACAAACCATGCTATTCTGTGTCACTGGTGTAACTGGAAATAGCTCTGATTTTTCTTTTGTAGCGTGCCGTTTATCCATCGTTACTTCTCTGTGACCACTTTTCATTTCTGTAAGAAATTACCAGACGATTTTTCAAAGACACATGAAGGACAAATATAAAAGTGACCACCGAGACCATCAAAGAGAAAACTTAGCTGAGATGCTGTCGGAGAGCGTGTAATTACACACAGTCATAAGTCTCCCGAGGCTGACATGTATTCATACTCTTGAGTCCTGCGGGACCATAGAGGTCTGGGTTTTATCCTTTGCTTCTTTCACTGAGGGCAGCAGTTACATGTAATGGATTCATTCTCCAGGGACAGTTTGGGCTTAAATAGTTACTGACTAGCAATTGATTACCCCTAAATGGGCAATGAGATGGTTTTCATTAAGAAATGTGTTGTCTGTCCTCATCCCAGGTGCCTCTAATGATAATGAAGTGCATTCCTGTTTCCTGGATTCCAAACTCATACCCAGAGTGGCCTTTCAGGACAGTTAGTTTCACTGATTACTGGTTTCCCCAGTGCTTCCTGTTGAACTGACCCAGAACCTACTAGTTTGTTTAGATACCAAGAGCATGCTTTTTCACCATGTGAGTTTCACAGTGATTTAAGGTAAAAGACCAAGATCAGGACTTATAAATCTCTAACAAATACAATTGGTCTTATATTTTTTTATTTGGCAAAGACTAAAAAGACTAAGTAATACCACCCTCCATGCTTAAATGCATAATGTTTCTCCTTCTCCTTAAGCACGATTATAAATTGAAGGGTTTAGAGTCAGTATTCTGAGATGGAGTTTACTGTGCGGCCCTGTAAGTGCTCCAACTCCTTATCCTTCTCTTTCTATATTCCTTCAAAGACATATCCATGTACCTCCAGTGATTGGCTCAAATATCTTCGCAGTTCGTAAAATGAACCTCTTTATGCCAGACTTTCTGTTGAGGAATAGAGCTGGAATTTCGTTTGGCTCTCTCGGGTCTCCAGACAGCATCCCCACAATGTGTTACAATAGTCTCAGCCCTTTGTTTTTCTGCTAATCAGTAGCAGATGTGTGCAGTTTGCCTACATGTTCCCTCTCTCGATCGTGTTCTTCAGCTGTCGGCTGTGTGTGCTCATATGCTGACTCTGGAGCTCTGGAGCTTTCCGTCCAACCTCAGGGCCATGCCAGTTTCTTGTTCTCTGTGTGGCAGCGGCAGCGATTCAGCCTGCTCTGCTATGATGTCATTGATTGCTGGTTGCGAAATGCTTGAGGAAATGAGAACCTCATTGAACCCAGGCTGTACATTTCTTCTGCACCAGTAGTATAGCCTAATCTTCACTGCCTTAGTTTTTTTTCTTAAATCTTATCTTTTACCTCCAAAAATTTGGTCAATAAATAGGAAAAACAGTGAGTAAACATAATTTTTGGCTTGGATCTAAAACGCTGCAAATGAAAACCTTTCATCATTATTGACATTTATTACTTTTCTGTTTTGATAGAGGACAGCATCTCTGAGTCAGATTCCTGTCGAGGATCTCAAAGATCCCCTGCCTCCTCAATGGAAATGCTATGTGTCTCCACAAGGGCGGCGATACTATGTCAACACCACAAACAACGGTAAGCGAAAATGTAACGTGGATTTTTTAGAACTGCTGTGACTGCTGTCAAAAGAAGCTGGAGCCAGTATATCATTAGCCCAGCTTAATATAAAGACCAGAAGAAGATGAAACATACACTCAACAAAAATATAAACGCAACACTTTTGTTTCTGCTCCGATTTTCCATGAGATGGACTTAAAGATCTAAAATTCATTCCAGATACTAGCAAGTTGGCTACGAGCTAAGCTAAGCTAAGCTAGCAAAACAGTACAGACACAGTGAGTGAAAACTTTGGCTATAAATTAAGTAGTGACT
>VVHJ01017388.1:25716-39167 GCA_015107715.1 Tylochromis polylepis
AAGCGAAAATGTAACGTGGATTTTTTAGAACTGCTGTGACTGCTGTCAAAAGAAGCTGGAGCCAGTATATCATTAGCCCAGCTTAATATAAAGACCAGAAGAAGATGAAACATAGAAACCTGGATTATCTAAAGAACGTCAAAGCTCCAAATCTCTATTAGCACTTGTTGACCATCAACAGTCTACATAAAGAATGGATGTAATCATCATGAAATCACACATTGGTTTGGACAGCACATTTTAAAGCCTCACTTTTATATTTTTAGCTGCTGCAGTGTTGGCTTTTTATGACTCGCTTTTCTAATCAACCCTAAGGTCCCTCTTCAGTTTTGGCATTTTTGCATTGCATTCATGCTTTCAGTCGCAGAGGTCACTGCTTAAATGGTAAATGGAATGGTACTGATGTAGTGCTCTTCTAGTTTATGTGAGCACTCAAAGCTCTTTCTTACTACAAGCCTCATTCACCCATTCACACAGGCCTGAGCGCTTTTTAACCTGACACTGGATGTATTGGGGAAGGTCAGAGTTCAGTGTCTTGCCCAAGGATACTTTGACATGCAGATGTGAGGGGCTATGATCGAATCACTGACCTGGTTGGTAGACAACCAGCTCTGTCACCTAGTTTGTTGCTTTTTGTTAACCTAAGGCCAGATTTACTAAACAGAGCAAAATAGAAAGTAAAATAGCACTCTCACAGTTTTTTCAGCGATAAATATTGGCACAATTAACAGTAAAGTGCGTATCACAAATGTCAGTAAATCAGTTTGCATGCTTGACTTAAATGGATATCTCTAAGTTCCAACCTCACGCGATCTTGTCATGAGGCTGTATTATCAGCTTTGGCACGCTATGGAGTCAAGCTCAGCAGTTTAACCGATCTCTGTTTCACCCCACATTAGCTACAAAATTCAGCAGATACTGCTATGTAAGGGTGGTGAGCTTCCAAAACAGAGAAATGGGGACCTGAGTGAAGTAGTTTTTAACTGTTATTAGTTATTGTTATTAGCTTCAGACTCTAGCTAGCTGGTTCCCCCTGCCTATATGCTAAGCTAGGCTAATCACCTCCTGACTTGAGAGCCATACTTGGCACAGAGTGCTGCTAGGACCAAACACACTACCTGTTGATCAAAACTCTTTGCTTCAGAGTTATATTCTTAAACCACATTCAAAAGGCATCACACCAGAACATTTATGACACTGTGCCCTTCCTCCTCTAGAAAAAAAAAAGTGCCAACCACACACTTCCTTCCAGTTACACACTGAACGTCAAACTGTGCCAAAGCTTCATTTTTCACTTTGTATACTACACATGGTAGTCGATATTAAAAGTATGCTGAATAAGCTATTAGCAGTTCCCATTTGGAATTTACCCCTGAATGTAGTAACAGCTTTAACCAGAGCCTCTGATACTAGTAAAGCTTAAGGGCAAATTCTGTAGTTACAATGATCATTATCTTTTTTCTTTTTTTTGGAATGAAGTGGTGGAATTCTGTGGGGTTATTATATATATATATTCAGTCAGTGTGTGTAAATGTAATGGAGCTATACCTCAGAGAAGTATTGGTATTTTTTGCAAGACCCACTAAATCAGTTCACTGAGAAAGTAGAACTCAGGTTTTTGTAGGGTTTATGAGATGGGTGCATTTCTGCATGCAGATATTACTTCTCCAGCTGTCATTATTCATTTTTGCACACTGCAAGTCACAAATGACACTTGTGCTGTCTGTTGGGGTTTCTATGTTAATACTTATTGCTAAAAGATATGCTTATAAACATTAATTTCCCATTTTTCATCATTTCCCATTTGCCACATTGAGGTAAACGATTTCCTGCTTTGCTCTCAGACCACTCTTTGAATTCTCAGTAATATTTTTTCTTTCATGAAACAGAAAGCTAGCAGAGCTCTATTTTGATCTTTAAAATGATACCTGAGTGATTTCATGTGACTGTAATCCGGCTGAATGTTCACTCAGTGTCTGTTGTAGTCATGGTACCAGAGAGAAACGCCGTCCATCAGGGCCTGCAAGGACAGACCCTGCTGATAGTGCCTTGTTTCTGTCAACACAATCACCTCTCAGTGTCTCCCTGATTAGACACACACACTCACACACGGGCACAGAGGCAGCTTAATACTCGCCATTTTACTATCCCAGAGTGAAGACGTTATAAAACTTGACTGATGATACTAATATCTTACCACTCTCATGTGCCTTTGACTTAAATAATAAAGGTACGAGTGGTTTTTGCATGCAACCGTCACAACATTACATTCTTAAAGATATGGTAAGAATATGAGCCTCAACACTGTGTGTAAACCATGCATACAAAAGTTTATGCACAAATCACTGATTCATCAGTTTTTTCATCCCTGAATTGATTCATTTATTTGTAATAATGCTAAGGATATTATTATTGACTGCTGCATCCTAGATGCATGAAGGAGCGTTTCCGCAGGTCCTTCCTCCCTGCAGCTGTCAGACTGTACAATCAAAACTGCTCCCAACAAACAGAGAGGTTTACATCAGTGCTGTAACTGCACTATTCTTATCTTCACACTACAACCTGAGTTTGCCTCTTATCTGTATTTAATTTATTTAATTTAAAACTGTACAGTGCTTTGGTAACCATTGTCCTTGATGTAAATATGTAAAAAATTGCGTATGTTTCTGTTCTGTGTCCTGTGTACTGTTTGTTTGTTTGTTTGTTTGTATGTGTCTCTGGCTGCTGTTACAAACAAATTTCCCCTTGTGGGACAATTAACGGATTATTCTATCTATCTTCTATTGTTGTTGTTGTTGTTATTCTTATTAGCATTACTATCAATCTAGCATCCTTTACCTTCAGGTAAAAATCAACAAAATCAAGAAGTCACTAAATGAAAACAATCCTCATTTCCTCCTGCTGAGCCAAAATAAAAACAATTTTCATTCAGTACATTTTTCTGTCACTCAACCTGAAGACAGTTTGGCAGTGGCTCTCCTTTCCTGCGCTGCGTTCAGACAGAGAGCTGGATCTCAGGATTGGAGATTGGGCCAAATGCTCACTTTTCAGTGTGAATTCCTACCAAAACACATAACCACTTGTCAGTAATAAGACCTGACTGAACCCTTATGTCATGAATCACCTTGTTGTACCGGTTTTCTCATGTGCACCTATCTCCTTCATATAACTGGGATTGTGGCCTAGCAGTCACTTACGACCCTCACATCAAACCTGTTCGCAGCATGCTCGCCTCTGATCATGGCTGCGGCGGTCAAGTTGCAGTCATTAGCACAGATCTAAACTTAGCTGAGGTCTCCACCCAGGCACGAGACCAGGGGTTTCTCCTTCTGCTCCTTTAGGATTTAATGAGGTGCTTAAGTGCTGCTGTCTTAACCCGCACTCTCACGGGATAAGTCTGCTGTTGAATAGTAAAAACATCTATTTCTCCCTTTTACATTATTCCACTGAGACGTCAGCAGATCTTACTTGTTTTTATGTGTTTGGTGCTACAAAAGGAGTCCCACAATATTTCCTACGAGAAACAAAATGATTAATTTTTCATAACTTTTTTTGTTTTGTTTTGTTTTTTACACATCAGCAGCATCTGTATCCTGGCTCATAAAAAAAGCAATATTGTTGCTATGGTGTTGTGAAACTGGCCTCACAGGGCACGGAAAAACCTGCAGGACTTATTTTCTGAGTCTTCACTGCACGATGACTAAAAGCTTAGAGAACGCTCAGTCCTGACACACGCACGCAAACGCTGTACTACAGGTCTTGTGGTTCTTTTCTCTTCACTACCACAGCAGCTGTTTCCAAACAAACCCATTTGATAAAATTTTTAGGTATTTATAGCATCTCTGCTATTTTCTTTGGACTTCCCTTTGGTTACACTGAAGTTCAGCAAGATTAGATTGTACGTGTGCGTGTGTGTGCCAGCGTGCATTTGTGTTTCTGTGTCACCATGGTAACAGAGCAGAGCGCGTGGGTGAGGGCTGCATGTCCTTGTGTTGGGGATTGTTTGTTTTTTTCTAGGTTTCCCTTCCTGTGTTGCTGGGTGCAGCAGAGCCGCGGTGCTGGGTGTTGCAGCTTGTACCCGCCGTCTCCTCAGAATCTCCACTCATCCCGGGGAACCAGCGGGCTGCTGGATAAACATACTAAACCAAAGACGTTGCAGCCACAGCACACATACTGTAGATTCAGATTCAATTCCAGTATTTTTCATGTTTTGTTTTTTAATGGAGGCCAAACTGTAAAAGCAATTAAATCTGCCCTGTGATAACATACCTACAACATTAAATATGTGTAAGTATTTACACAGCAAACCCAAATAAGTTCATGAAGTTTATGAAGTTTAAATTCTTTTTTTTTTTTTACATTTAAAATAACTCGGATTACTTTTTAAATACAGTAAACTACCAAAATTCAGCTCAACATTCAGTTAACAACATATTTGATTCACTTTTTCCATGAGATTAAGTTAACAGAACTAAGTACACAAATACACTCATTGATATTAACTAGAACTGTTACTACTGTAGGCACGCATGAGTGATTACTCATAATTAAACAGCATTGTTGCTCATTAGTGTTGTCTGGCATACTTAGCATAAACTTTTATGTTAAGGGTACAAACTTTTCAATACAACTCCATTCGGTTTCATTTGTATAGTGCCAAATCACAACAACAGTTGCCTCAAGTCTTTTTTACTTTGTAAATTGTACAATAATACATAGAAAAAACCCCAACAATCATGTGACCCATCTCTGACCAAATGCTTTGGCGACAGTAGGAAGAAAAAACTCCCTTTTAACAGGACGAAACCTCCGGCAAAACCAGGCTCAGGGAGAGCCTGACCTTGCCCCTGCTAACACTGGGTGATATCCTGGACAGGCTCCCAGTCTAGCACAGGGCTAGCACAGAGAGACAGGCAACCATTCAGGCTCACCTTCACAGCTACAGCAAATTTAGAATCACCATTTAACATAACAAGCACGTCTTAGGACTGTGGGAGGAAGCTGGAATACCCAGTGAGAACACAACTTTTGAGCTTTTTTTTTTCAGGTTTGACTGTTGTTTCTGTATCTGTAGTTTTATATGTCATGGTAACCATTGCGATTAAATAAAGTTAAAATAGGTAACCCTATAAATTAGCCACTCAGATAAGTGCCTGAAGGTCTTATCAAGGTGGCTACTGGCAAGACTGCTTCTAAAGGACTTTACATGAGTCTGAGAAAAAGTACTTTCAAATGTGTAGCCCATAGCCACGTTGTAAGTTCACATAAGGTAAATAGACGGTGTACAACATTTATGTTTAGCGTTTTTGATTGTTTTCCCCATTTTTCTGCATTTCCTATTAGGAAAAGGACATGTCAGTGTGTCTACTATCTGGAGATAGCACACTGAGTGAACGGGCTGCTTCGACTGATAAAAACCAGATACAGGAGGTAGCTAATCCATCAGGGACCTGTGTCATATGGTTATGAATAAAATATAGCATCAGTGTCAAAGCTAACTAGGCCATTCTCCTTCTCCCTGTTTAGAATCAGGGATGTCTCACATCTCTCCCGGTGTGGCTGGCGTCGTGGACAATAAGCTGTCGCCGGGTTATTTTTGCTATTGGACCTGCTGTTGACTAGTTTCATTCATTCATTTTTTTCTTTTAAGCATTACTGTCTTCCGTTGTCAGCCACGCTGTGCAAAATGAAAATCCGAGAAGTTTGCGGAATCTGAAAAGAAATGAATGCTTTTATGATCCATAAATGAGCCCGTCCTGATGCAGCTTGGATCATTAGATGACTTCATCCTGTCACTGATTTCATGAATTTGCTTCATTAAGACCCATGTGAAACCTGAAAAGGGCGGATAGAAAAGCGAGTAAACTGTGCAGTCTTGGGTCTCTATTCTGTAATCCAGGCTGTCAAAGTAATTTAGGATGATTGGCAGCTTTTTAGACTTCATCTCCTCTGTGACAAGGCAGGCTGATGAAAATCACTCCTGCTGCTACATATGTATCACTGTATCCGAACGAAAGAAGGTGGCAAATACTAAAACTGATGTCTGTAAAAAAACTAAACAAAACAAAAAAAACCCAGTTTGATGGAAACGATCAGAGCCAGTTGCCTGGAAACTCAATCTGTTCCTCTCTGGGGTTAAACATATAATAAATATGTGGGCTTTCGCACCTTTTTAATACATAAAAGTGCTATTTGGTTGGAAAAAAATATTTACGGGCACTTCATACTGAAAATGATTGTGATAGCCTTAGTTAATTTGTAACCCTAGTTTAAATCTGACTAACAGGGATTTATGAAATTGTATTTTTAATGATGTTTTGAATGCTATTCCTCTGGCAATACATGGAATCACAATAACAAGCGATTTCCCTCAGCTAAGAAGGTTATACAATAATTTTCTGCTTTAATATCCCATTTTTCTTACTGTATCGATTTGTTTATGACAGCCTAACAGAGAGGAATTGATACATTTACGGCCAGTGAGTGCCGGCTCTGCCCTGGTGTTGTACATCAAACATGAAGGCGCAGCCTCTCTCCATAAGCCCGCTGCCAGTTATCCCCTCCATGCGTGTCATTTGAGCTGATGGGCTTGGCTCAGTTGTCTCCTCTGCTAAGCAGCGCCAAATAGAGCAGGGCCAGCCTAAAAGACCCGCATGAAATGAGAGCTCTTTACATGTTCGTGCCTATTCGCTCTGTGATCATAGAAAGTGGCTAATTGAGCCCAGCACTGCGGTCAGAATGGACATAACACATGCTTCTTTTTTTTTTTGCTTGGTTCAAAGCTTGTACCTTTTGCACAGGTACAGCTCAACCAGGAGAAGAGAACAGGTGCTTGATAAAAATCGTATATATATATATATTTTGTGGCAAGTACGTAGCAGCCAGAACAGATAAATGTCATTAAAAAACAAAGGCTACTGCTGGGTAGAACTTCAACTTCCACATGGCTTCAAGCGGACTTCAGTTTGCTGGGTGTCGTCAACGTTACAGCATTTCAGTTGGCCTATGACATTTCTGTAGCCCAAGTAAAATTTACTTCTGTGGTGTTTCCATTATTAAGTGTGAAGTACTTTTTGTAACTCTGCAATGCCAAAAATAACTAAACTGTCACCACCAGAAAGAGGACAGCGTTTCCTCAGTGGGTGTGTTGAAACACATTCTGATGTTTGCTAGCTTTCTTCGCTCCTACCCTAATGTTCCAGAAAAAACACGCTCGAACTGAAAAGGCAAATATTTTATATTAATATGCCGTACTGTATATCTATATATTTGCATCTGGAGGAATGTAAACAGTAGTAACAGAGACAGTGGCTTGAATCTCTATGGTAAAATCCTGATATTTGGCAAACGTCCTTCCACTTTGGCTGCATTTGAGCCTGAAGCATCGCTGATATAAACACTGTCCCTGTCCTTCCAGTGTGGAAAATGTTCATCTTGTCCAGTGCAACAGGTCCAAGAGATTTTGATGGAACGAGGTTTCTGTAAAGCTGTAGCCACAACGCAACAGTCTCTGATTTTCTGTTGCTAAGTGATCCTGACTCTTATTTGTTACGATCCGAGGTCGTGTGGGTAATATTGTCCTGACTTCGCCTCAGCATCCATCCAACAAACAGCCTGTTAGTGTGTGAACTGTTCTTCGGTTAGCGTCCGTGCCTATAGATCTTAGTACACAGCTTAGTGAGTAAGTTGGAGCAAGCTCGACGCTTTGCGATTGTAAATATTTGTATATAACTTTTGGTGCCACATCACAGGTATATATCGTTCACCGTGTCAGCCGAGTAGGGGTGAGAAGCCTTTTTTGTTGATCCCGTTTTCTCCTGTTTTTTCCTATAGAAAGTTACGTAAGCAGATTGTCTTTTGTTTAGTTTCTTTTCTGACAGGTAAGTTTAGGGAACCTTAGGGATTGTTTTGTTTGTTGTTTTAGGCATTGCCCACCACCGAAGCGAATAAAGGCTGCATAGAAAAATTTATACAGTTCAGTTGGCTCTTTCTTGGGTGTGTGTGTGAGCGTGGGAGTCACTTCTTGTTGCCTTCCCCGAGCCTAGACTGGGGCCGTAACATATTTCATTCTTTTTTAAAAATTTTTCTCAAGAACTAGGGTTGGTAGAGGAATATGGGTTAAGCAGACTTAACTCTTATCCTGTCTTTCTAGGTGTGATGAGAGGTAGAGCAGGTCAGAAGGTTGTTAGTTTGATCCCTGGTTCCTCCAGTCTGCATGTCTTAAGTTTCTTTGGGCAAGATGCTGAACCCCATGTTGCCCCGATGCATCCATCCAGAGAATCAAAGACATATCCCCTCAAGGCACAGAGTAAAAGAGGTACATGAAGGTGTACTGAAGGTGAAGTCCATTTGAATGCTGACAAAATAATGTCAATAATCAAAAAGTTATTAGGTCTAGGTCTGCAGGTCATCTTCTAATCAGGCTATCTAGCTACATAACCCACATCAGCTACTAAAACAGTGACAGTTAAATTTTACACATCTGCAAATGTTGTGGTCAAACTGAAATTGACACACATTATCTCTTTGATTATAATGAGTCCTAGAAACCACTTTCAGTGCTCCCGTGTTGTCAACAACTCGAGAAACAAACGAGGCCCCACATTAAAAATATGAACACTGTAAATCAAAATTAGAACTGATACACTATGTAGAAGTGAAACAAAACGAATGCCATCTGAACTGCGGTTGAGATACGGCTTTTGTCGAGTTTAACTGCTGACTACGACAAGAGCTAAGTTCCATCTGTGAATCACTTCTTCTTGTGGTTTCCAAAGTTATTTCCAAAGTTGTCAACAGAATAGCAAAAGAGTGTGGCAACTGGTGTTACTTTGTTAATGTCATTGTTTTTTTTCTCCCCCTCCTCCCAAACACCAATAGAGACTACATGGGAGAGACCGTCGAGCGCACCGGGGACGCCAAAGAACTCCTTCCGACACAAGAACTCTCTGCCAGCAGGTACTGAATATTTATTTCTCCAACTCGGTCTCTTTTACTTCCACTTCCTCAAGTTATACTGCCACAGGGCTGTGAATTCTCTGAAGATTCCACAATGGCACAAAGCACCCACTCACGTACACACCCACACACAGTCACTTCCTGTAACTAACTTAATCTGTAGCCTCAACTAAAGAATTAAGGCCTGCAGTGTCCCTCTTTTGGCTCTGCTCCTAAAAGAAGATCGAAAGAACGAAAGAACCAGTGAGGTTTGTAAGTGGTGAAATACAGGAAGCGGGCTGTATTCATGTATTTCACTTCGGTTAGAAATTACTTTGTTTTGTCCAAAGAAAACACTTTTTCTTGCCTTGTAAATAAGAGAATGGAGAAAAAGTTGGCCATGTTGACTGTGTGAATTACATTCTGAGTGTTTAGTAACTGGAGGTTAACTTAGTAAAACAATGAGCTGATTCTTAATAAAAGTCATTTAATGTCTCTTTTCAGCGGTAGGAATTGTTTGGATTGCGGTTGTTGTTTTCACAGGTAATCCTGCATTCTGAAATGCAATATGACCAAGATTTTCAAAATAGGCGTAATTTTTTATTCAGCATGATCCAAAATGAGTGACGGGACCACATAAAATATTTACAGAGGTCAAAACAGAAAACGGTTCTCTCATATCTGCTGGCCTTCAGATAAAAGCCAGGTTTAAGACATTTCTATATCGGCTTCATTCTTCTGACCCAGAAGCTATGTCCATGTGTTTTCCTTTAAGTCCTTAAACCAAATGATCAGTTAAAGTTTGTTAAGCTGTAAATAACAGAAAATGTGTCAGGATAGGATAAATGGAAATTTCATGCAAATTAAATTTTAAACTAAAAAAAAATACTTTTGAGATTTTATCTTATGTATGAAAAAAATAAATGTCTTTTATATTCAAAAGGCAAACACAGTCACATGGATCAATAACAATGAAGCACAACTAGTTTTTTTCTTTTTATCTAACAACATGAACAATTTCTTAACCTGGGGATCATTTTCACGTTTAGCTGTAGGCTAAAATTATTAGCTAATTAGCTAAAAATATGTCGATTCAGTGATTTATTGTGAAATTTAGATGTTTACATATACAAACTTTTAAGACATTCCCAGTGTAACCTGGCGATGGATTTACCTATAGCTAGCTGATTATGTGTTTTTGCTCCATTAAAGGCATTTTCAAGCTACAAAAAAGATGTAATAAAGTTCAGTTGTGGCTTGGTTCAGCTCTTAAAGGAGCAAACTCCCTTATGATGAGGACAAGTTTACATCTTATCCATGGAACCCAGAATGTCTTTCCTTCTGCCTGTCTTTATCTGTCCTGGTGTCTCTCAATTGTGTTTCCAGTGAATGGATTTCACTCAGGTGGTAGTCCCTTGCATCATGTGGAGCATTCACACAACAGTCTGGTTAGGAAGAGCAGTACAGAGCCCCAGGTAAAGCTGTCTGTTTTTATTCTTTTTAGTCCTTGACTATATCACACACATGTTTGTGTTAACAGAAAGCATGGATGCAAAAGATGTGGATATTTAGCCGTCAAGACTTGCTCAACAGGGAGAATGTTTTTGAAAGCATTCGAAGAAAGTGTGTCACTGTTTTTTTGTTGTTGTTTTTTTTAAAGTTTTACATATCCCAAAGACTCACAAGTGATCACTTTTCACCACTTTTCTTTCTGATGTGAGTCCCCCAAATTTATGGCAGTGCAGCACAAAAGTTGTGAAATGTCACATTGAGTGAAATTAACTATGAATCTAAAATTGGTGGTGCTGGTGTCTTTCCAAGGTTTGAGACTACTTACCTCACCGCTGTCCCTTCGTGCTCTAAATCATCTTCCATCCTGCCAGGTTTTTCACAGGCATGACATTTAAACAGTCTGTTTGTCCTGCTGTATGTTCCCCGCCACGTGTCGATAACTGCTTATTTTAAGAACAAGCGTCCTGTGACTCAGTTTTGTCGCAAAGTGTATCAGTTTAGGGCACATGAGGACAAGAAGTTAGGGTTAGAGCTTCACAGGTGCAGTACAACTAACAAACGTAGATAAATAAGAGATATTAGAAGAGATAAATAATTCAAAGCAAAAACACCTGTGAGGGTGGGACGAGGCTGCTTAGACGCTCTGATTAAGAATTAAAACAACTTCCCAATAAATTGGTCAGGCGGTTAATGTGGATATAATAATAAATGATCCTGCTTTTCTCTGTTGCAAAATCATTGCTTTAGGTTAGTTTGTCTGCTAACCTCATCAGAACACAAAACACAACTCACTCCATATTCGGTGTTTAGACAGAATTAAAGAAGTAATGATGTACAGATATACAGCTATACTGATGATGCATGATGTCATCTTTCCATATTTCACATGATCAGACCACCTCTCTCTTTCCCCGCTCAGTATTAATGGAGCATGATGGCAGTTTGAGCACATTAATCCCTCCCACAGTATCTGCTCCCCTGATCATAATTAACCAGGCACTCAGGGTGCAGTTATACAGGATCCACCCACCGGTTTTTCACTCGCTGTCACCTCACTTCTCTCCTTTTCTGCATCACATACTCGTGTACACAAACCCACTCATTCAAAAACTGCAAACACGCACATGATGCTAATGATTCAAGGTCCTGTTCCCTTTTCTATCTTTAGTCATTTTGTGGGAAAGGAGGTGATAAACTCCCTATATTTTTCATCCAGCGTTACTGTTTAACACTTATTTATTTATTTCACCCACTGCTGCTTTGTCCCAGGGCACTGGAAATTGCTCTATTCTGAGCTTAAGTGTTGGAAATCACACACGCATACATCAACAGTCACACAAAGAGAGAACGCAAGCCATGCTTTGCTTTGCTCTGCAGAACTATCCTCCCTACTCTGCACAGCAACACACACACACACAAACACACATCCATACACACTAGCAGCGGCGGCAGCACCAGGAGCACAGAGAGTGCCAGACAGACGCTAACAGCACTCGCCTGGAAAACAACCGTGTTTGCGTGCATGTGCGGGTGGCGGTGTGTGTACACTGAGCAGTCATGTCTGACACGGAGGATGGAGGTTTTGACGGAGCGTCCTTCTTCTCTCTGCAGTGCCCAGGATCGACGTCGCCCACGAGGAAACACAACAAGGAGACCACGGTCACGGTGAGTGGGGCAACTACTGGGAACTCTTAACTAACCATGAACTCACCCCAGAGCACTACAATAGTCCCAAAGGACCAGCAGGGAAGAACTTTATTCCCTGCTGGAAAGTCTTTATTGCTCAACTTATTAGCTGAAAAAACAATTTCCAATGCAGATGTCCGGGTGGACTTTATGCACTGATGTATTTTAAACGATGCGGCAATCATGAGGTTGGATAAATATACTAACTAACTAAACTTTAACTGTATTGTAGCTGTAAATGCTTTTCACTTTCTCTTCAGTCTTGCTTTCTTTGTTTGTTGGGTTTTTTTCTCTGTCCACTCCTGTGAGAAGTGTTCGGTGCTTATTTTCAGTTGCTGGTGTACAGATACACAGTGACATCATCCTGTTCAGCATCCAGATGATTTCTCCTCTGCTGTCAGGTCATTACTTCCTGTTTGGCCTCACACTAGGAAAATAGCAGACGTCCTGCTCCCAGGAGGTCATGGATTAAGCCCAGGCTTTTATTTTCTCAGGCGATATATATATATATATATATATATATAACAAGCTTGAAATGTAAGGGGGAGGGGGCATTTCTTGGCTTCCATAGCAACCAGAGCGATGCTATTGATAAGCAAATAGTTTATAAGAGGAAACAGGAGTGAGAAAAAGGAGGTGAGAACAGCAACGCTCGATGCCAAATAGCAACTACTGATGCTGTCTGCTGACAGCAAAGTCTTGAAGGGGTCAGGTGACCTTCAGAAAAGTCACTCCTTGCACTGGAGATATACACTTTGCAGTGGTAAAGGCCTGTTGTTTATCATTTTGAACACCACATTTAATTGATAGCAGGCAAAAATATTCAGAATTAGTTTGACCTAAACAAAAGGAGGTGTCTCCTTTTAAACAAGACACAAGAAACCTTGCTATCTGATGTAAAAATAGAACAGCTTTAAAATGATCACCTGGCAGGTTTACCGATGATCTCTCGATGCCTGAAAGACAAAAGCAGGTGCCAAAGATTTTGCTTGCTGTTATGACGCTATCAAATGATTCCCTGCCTTTAGCTAACTTGGTTGGGTGGTTAGCTGTTTGAAATACATAGGTAATATAAAAGGATGAATACATTTTTTTAAAAAAAAGATCAAGCTACATAAATAAGAAGTATTCTCATCACCAGACTTCAGAATGTGAAGAAATCCCAATCTGTGCCGACTGTGAGTGTTAAGCTCAGACTGGACATTGTTGGGAGGAGGGGTAAGTTGTTAGGGTCACCAAAGGTCAGGATAGAAAGTCCTGGAAGCAATGTCTAAGTGTGTGTGTTTGTGTGTGTGTGTGTGTGGGGGGGGGGGGGG
>VVHJ01017391.1:3712-14348 GCA_015107715.1 Tylochromis polylepis
CACACACACACACACAGATATACATCACACCACAACCTCCAATATCCTTGTATTGATGGCAATCAGATTTAGTACCCACGAGTAATGTCCCAAACCCCGCCCCGGATTGTCGATCATTATTATTCAGCACAGGTTTACATACCATGTCCCTTTCTGACGGTTTCATTGTACTTTGGAATCAGCTAACTCTATCCACAACATCACTATAGGTGTCAAAGTGCATGCATTTTTAAATGTAGTAAACAGGAAACAGCTCTGAACCACAAAGGAAGATATTCTTGAGCAATGCGCTCAGTACAGAAAACAGACCGCTCTGAAATTCTTTTAGCCCACCCCAATGCAATATTACACCCCTAGTGCAATACATTTCACTAGTTATCATACTGAGGTTCACATATGGTGCAGTCTCTGTCAAAATTCTAAATAAACTGTTGCCAAGCCCAAAAATCCATGTCAAATAACCACCATCTGTACCACAGCTGATTCCCAGTAAAGCCAATGTCAGTCAGTTTAAGCTAAACTACTGCACGATATGGAAACAGATCTGATTATATAACATAATACAATAACAAATGTTGTTAAAGCTAACAGTAGGTACAGGGACCCTATTCAGAATCTCACCCCTTACTTATTATTCCTCACCCAATCTAATACTGTTGAACAATAAACGACAAAAATGCAATTTAATATTTATTTTTAATAAAATTAAGGTAGGTGAAAATATGTCCACACGAGGAGCAATATAAATACAGAGCATAGAGAGAAAAGTGGGGGAAAAAGAAAGGTAAGTAGGGTACATTTAAAAATTACAATAACTCAAAAGAAGGCATGACTAGAGGGTCAGGATTTGTGAAGAGGTATAAGCTTCCCCAAACTGTGGATCAGATCTAATTCTTTCTGGCCCGTGAATGTGTACTGGGTTGTGGCTTCAAACTGCAGTGAGTTTGCTTAGTGGGTCTCTGGAAAATTCCTCACCCTAAGCAAAACAGTAAGATGATAACCTTTGTTCTCAATTTTCAATTTCAATTAAACATTACTAAATCAGTGTGCTTTCTTTGATCAAGGTAACTGCCAGTTTGTGCTTCAACTAATGCCATTTACCATTAGAACTGGCCTCACACTGGTGTTACCACATTTCCCTTGGCCTCAAACCTGTTTCTCCCCACAAGGTTATGAGGCTCAGTGGAGGGATCTAGATCTGCTGACATCCACGAATACAGGGGCAGCAGTCATATTTACATAAACTTGCACAGAGAAGGAAAGAACTATTTACAGCAGTGAGCTTCGCAGAGGAGCAAGTGAATAAAAAAGATAGAAAGGACACCCATAATTTTGTCTGTCACTTTGCATTAGAGAAGAAATTATTCTAGTAAATGCACATATACACACATCCACACATCCACAAAAGCTTTTCCTCTAATGGACTATTGCTCTGTGATAAACGGTCCGGTGCCTCCTCTGGACCACCTACCCAGCAGGAAAATCAGGTCATGCACCTGGAAATGGTCAGAGCCACAGACACTTACAAACAGTATGTGATTAAAGGTTGGCTATTACCCAGGACCCTGGCACACACTAGTGCCAAAGAGAAGTAGGGATAGGTACCACTGTGATTTACATATCTTTAGAAAGAAGGATTATTGACATAAGCAAATTTTGAAAGCTAGAAACAAAGAGAGAAAGAAAGAAATGTTCATTAGAGAACCTGACAGTCTGCTGCTAACATACACAAACCAATGCTGAGGCAACAGTACCAGCCACATAACCACCATGGTTCCCCAACTAAATAACTGATGATGCACCGATCCACCAGCAAATGACCCCAATAGCCTGATTTCCATTCTTGGCCTCAACCGGTGACCGGGCGGTCAACCTCAAGCATGTCAGTCTTTGAGATTTGAGCATCCACAACACGTGCATGGTGGTAAAGGTTTTATGCATACTCGCAGCCTGTGAACACAAAAAGATCACCAAAGTTAACCCCATGGGGACAACCAACAAAAAAAACCTAATCAGACACTGAAATTGCCTTCACACTTAATATTTACATTTTAAACTACTGTATCCAGTACTCCGAGTCAGCCACAACAAGAAGCAGTTTTGGGGAAAATAGAGAAGGGAAAAAGAGAAAAATGTTGACCTGATGACCTGTTATCTGGCAATTTGTAAACATATTCTAAAATGACGCAAGTAACTGCCATTTGTTTTGTTATATAAATCTGTTGCACCTGCTTTTGTCAGCTGTTTAATTGTGTGAAAACCATGCAGCTTAGTGCAGTTTGGGGGAATTTGTACATTTTAATAACTTCTGTTGTCACAAGAATAATGTTTTATTTTTGTGATAACAATCAAATAATGGAAAATGGTACATCTAAAAAAATAGTGAGTTGTTAGTGAGTTGTGAGTTTATAGTAGTTTAAATATAGAAAATAACCAAGAGTAGCTGCAATCCTGATGTTTACAATTAAAAATAAAACAAAGACAAATGCACTAGCAGGTGTAAGTTATTTGTAAAATTGAACTCTGTCTACCCACCAGATGAAACAATTCAAACATTCAAACTCCTAACATGGGCAGCAGTTTTCTAGTCTGGCTTATGTCTTTGCAAAGAACACCTCCACATATCAAGTAAGAAGAGAAGATGTGTTGAACAGCTGCTTACTTAAAACATCTGCTTGCCTCTTGGCCATCTGCACAGAACTAAGTTGATTCTATAGACCTACACTGGTAAGAATCAGTGATAACAAATTAGGGTTAAATCACACTCCAATATACTCCACTTGCCCAAAGAATGCTATTGCATACATTTAAGATTCCAGTTAGTCTTTTCAGTATGGGTTATGTCTTGCGGGACATTATTTTCCTGGAAGACACGTCAGGGTCTTTACTGAGAAGGAAGCACTGCCTTTCAGTTTTTGGACAGCAGACAAACATCCTCCCAGTTGTTTGTACTGTAAATCACATTATGCTCCACAACACCCTCCAACAAACCTTCCGTCTACCAACACCTCCTACTGTGACACATTAATTATAACTTCCTGTATACAGCCTATCCCAAGCCATGAATACGTAATGCCCCAAAATGAGTCATATTCACATAGCAGACGCCCAGCAGTGAATAAATACAACCTATCCATCACATACTGCCCAGTGAAAAATTAATGAAAGCCCAGAGAGGCAAGCAGGAGACTGGACCTAGCCGACGGGAAGAGTGGAAATTATTATACTTTATCTTAAAAAAAAAAAAAGTGGGGGAAAAAAAAGAAAAAGAAGTGACTTTTCAACAGCCATCATCACAATGTCCCAATTCTGCCATTTATACCATACAAGACCTAAGCACCTGCAAGACTAAGCGAAAACACATGTCAAAATCACAGAGAAAAGAGAACAAGCAGGTGTTCTTTTAATTTCTGTCCAAACAAGATGCTAACATGGGATATAACTTAAATTTTCTCCCTACTGAAAGCCATCTCTGTCTTTCTTTAGGATGGTGAAAAATGCAGCAGAACCTGGCAGGTCATTTGTCTCTGTTGTCCCAGTGGGTGGTGCTGGCTACAGGTTGACTAATGTTCCTGTTGGAATGCTTCAGATGTCTGAGTAATGACAAGCTATAAAAGCTAAGCTGACTATAAAGTCAACTAATCTCAAATCTACTGGCCGTTTTCCAGCGATGAGAGCTCTTAAAGTTTTAGAATAAGAAAATGTCATAACAGTATAAAGGCTGAGGTTAGAAACTGTTAGGATGAAAGCAGTTCATTTGTAACCCACTCATGAAGAGAAAAAAAAGTTTCTAATGTAATCAAATCAAACTACAATGACGTTAACAGTTGCTAAATTGTTTCATTCCACAGGAATCCACTATTTGGAAAAAGTGGAAAAGCAAAACAAATTAATAAATGGAAGAAAGTAAAAAAAGAAGAAGAACAAGAAGAAAAGATAGAATGACAGAAGGTAGCAAGAAACAAAAGAAAAAAGTAAATTAGTAAGTTCAGGATCTATCCTGAGTCTGAACCTCCTCTGCCCAAACCGTATTCCCTATTCTGAACTGCTTCCATTTAGCCCCCCTCCCCAAGCCCTACCTCCCCTTCTGTTATTGCTCCTTCTGCTCCTCATGTCTGTTAAGTCAGCATGACATTTTATGATGCCTGGATATTAAAAAGCAGTTTCTATTATGTGTGAGAGGGAAGTGGAAACAGCCATGCTCATGCTAGGTAATTAGGGGAAACAGGCGAGGGTATATTTATGAATGCAGTGGAAGGCTAGGGGGAGACCAGGGGAATTGGTGTATAATGTCCTGCTGTCAGTAACAGTTTTCTCTTTAACTTTATACAGAACACTGTTAAGGGTGGAAAACATTTTGAATCTCATTTAGATCCATGATTTCTCTGAATCATTTGGTTTATTTGTCCTTCATGATAAGTTGAACAGAATAATGCCGACTGGTGCAGTGATGAAAGTAACTAGTTCTAGCAGTTGTAGGACATTAGGCCATGGCAGGATAGATCTGGTTACATTTTATTACAGATAACACAAGTAACAATCTGCTTAGAGTAGTCAACAAGCCTTTACTTAAATCAAAAATAACACCGTCTAAAAAAGAAATTGTAGTATAGTATTCTTGTAAAGCTGCATAAATTTCTGCAGGTAAGACTGTGTAACATTAGTATGCTCAAGTTAGAGTTAAAACTGAACACGTTACACTTTGGCTGTCTAACAAAGAATATTGCCAGGATTCTTTTAGATTGTACTCCTATAATTATTTTATTTAATGTTGTTAAACTGCATTTTGCACCACTGCTATATCTTCTTTAAAGATACTTTAGAAAATATTTTGTAATGCCTTTTCCTTCTTTTTGTTTTGAAAACTGGGTTAAGCTAAATTAAAATAAGTTGTATTAATATTGTTACTGCTAACATTTTCATGAAGCCTGACTTTTGCTAAACAAACATTTGTTTTATGTCACATTTTTGTTTTCATTTTACTTCATAAAGCAATTTGGAATTTGAAATGAAATTCAGTAAGTGCTACACAAATCTTACGTTGTTATACCAAAAACTAATTAAAAATAATAATAAAATATGAATTTGTACTTGCAATATTCTGTGTTTAAAATCTTCCCTTTTACATTTTTGGGTTTTTTGTTTTGTTTTTTTAAAAGATATTTCATGGCAACAGTGGCATTTTTTAACAGATGGCCTCAGAAGATATACTATAAAACCACACACCCTGTTGTTCTTCTCTCCTGATGTGGTCAGCATATCTGCATATCCTATTCTCAGGAGAAATTTCTCGCTGGAGAACAGCCTTCTGACCAAACATGTTTCTCCCATAACCAAAGTAATAATAGTAAGTTGACTTATCCTTACATGAAAGTGAATGCACCCAGTTCAGGTACAGAGAAGAGGAGTTTCTTTGAATAGAGAGAAGGAAAAAACCTTAGATCAGTGTTTAGTTTTTCAGTTCTGCTCACTGGTCCTTGTATAGTTCAAACACACACATACGCATACAGTGTGTGAATTGTATCCGTTACTTTGCACTATCAGGGTTGTGGCTTTTGGCCGTGTGCAGCTATACTGTATCTTGCCTTTTCTCTGTTCAAAACCATTAAACAATATTTCCAGCCAGCCCCTCCTGGCCCCCAGCTCAATAACAGTTTGAGGCTCTGAGAGAAGTGAGTGGAGGTGGTTCAGACACCTCAGAGCTTTAGGGGCTGCCCCCGGGCTCTCTATGGAACCACAAACCAGTACAGGTCACACTCAAGTTTGTTGCTTTTCGTTTTCTCCACAGCTCAGGGACAAAATGAAGCTTTAACCTCGTAATCTACCCAACGTGTCCCCCGGTAGCACTTCTGGATTTAGAGTTGGGAAATTACACTTCAGGTCTGAAAAGTACAGTGGGAGAGATGTGATTTTGAGCATAGTCAATGAAAGATGGCAGTTCAGAATGTGGAACCACAATACATTGTGCATTCCTCCCCATTTTTATACTTTTATATAATGTTGTTCCTAGAATCAACAACTGAAGTGAGCAGTTACTAAGTGAAATAGCACAGATATAACATATATGTTTATTTATACACGATTCTCTTGCTAATGGTTTTGGTCTGAAGGTGGGAAAAGATGTAATGTGACAGCAGTCTCTCTGCCACCTGTCACAATGCGGCTTTAGGGGGAAACGCATTCTGTCATACCTTCTCCCCAGAGCCAACTCAGGCCATCCTGCCCACTCTGTCTGCTGCACAATCAACCCTCTGTTCGTGACTCAGGGTGGGTTCCGCTCCTTCCACCCACATTTCTGTGAAAACAACCCAATCTCAAACACACTCTTTTTTGGCAAACCCATATGTAAATACACACTCCTGGAGCCACTTCTAAACCCATCGCCCACCCCAGTGCAGGCGGACCTATGGGGAACCTGACCCCGTTCCTGCCACTTAGCATTATATTCCTGCCTGTCTACTTAATTGGAAACATGTGTGTGCTTGTGTGCTTAACCCAAAGATGCATGTAAATGCAGGTCTGCCAAGGTATTCCTACTAACACTGGGTGTGACTGTGTATACAGACTAGAAACCCCGACAATGTTGGCAGGATACATTATTCAGGCCATTTCACACTCTCACTTCCAACCTTGATCTTTGTCCATCACACAGGTATATTTACATAAGCAATTACTCTCCAAAGCTTAACCATGCTATAGTGTGAATATTTAGACAACATTATATTAATACAGATACACTTAAAAGCTCAATTCATACATGCACTGTGTTAAATAAATATGTCTTGTTAACATCATGTCTGAATAAGCATCTCTGTCACCCGAATTCCAAGCCAACGCTGACCAGATATCCAGATGCTTGCAGATTCAGCTGAGAAATACACCAAACTTTAGTCTATATCTGAACTGAATGCCATGCCATCAGATTAATGTAAGTACATGATTAAACAAACATAGAGAGCAAGCAGATGTATGCTGTGTTATATATTATGAAGATGTCTGTAACAAATTTAACACACAATTTTTAAATCATTTTTGACGAATTTTAATTTTAATAAGCCAAAAGACCTTTGTCAACTGTAAGTTGTCAAAGAGGATTTTATCATGGCAGATCAATTTATAAAACTTTTTTTTTCCCTGTGATGTGGTAAGTATAACATTTGTGAAAGGCTGACAAAAATAGTCAGCTGTGTAAAATCAAATTAACAGAATGCAATGATCTGTAAATAATTTAATGCCAACACATTTCAAACAAGAGTACCCAGAGAGCGGAAACTTTGATGCTTCATGATGTTTTTATTACATCATGCTGACGTCAGCCTGTTATAGCATCAATGTGATATCATAGGGTATCATATTGAAAAACTAAAAAAAGTGTGTTGTACAGCTCACTCCATGCTCTTTCATGTGATATATTATTCTCTATTTGGGGTCAACTTTGACCCTGGGCCCCAACAATGAAGGTCAAGGTCAAAGCCTTAGCCAACCTAATTACTCATGTCCCCCCCAAGGCTGAGTATATTGTGAAGTTTGAAAATCCATAAAAACTTGTGAGTAATATGATGTTTTTACTGATTTTCAAATTTGGTGTGATCTTGACTCAATTTTTACCAAAATTAAATCTGCTCAAGCCATTAGTGGACTGCTAGGGATGTTCCTGGCGACTAATTTCTTAGTTGACTAAACAAGGGGGGAAAAAATTAGACTAACCGACTAGTCTAAAACTAAGAAACACTCAGATATCGAGTTAAATTTGAGAACTGTTTAATGGAAAAAGTCAAAAAACTAATAAATGCATTTTAAACCATTTATCACATTCTTCAATAATGAATCATGCTGCTGAAATATACAGCACCTTGTATCCTGCCTTATCAACATTACACATTGTACTCCAAACATACAAGAAAAACACGTAAAACAAACTGATGTTAAATATGATATGACAACATGTTCCTACAAACGACGTTCACGTATTACTAAAATATGACAAAAATTAACGAAAACTAAAACTGCTAGTGAAAAGTGTGGCACATTGTGCCGTGCAGTATGAATGGTGCACGCTGTTCAAAAATTCATGGAAACTACTAAGTTAAATTCCAAAATAAAACAATAAATCATCCATCCATTTTCTTCCACTTATCTGAAGCAGTACAGAAGCCCAGAACCGCCTCCTTCAGATTATCCAGGGAAACATCAAGCCTTTCCCAGGCCAGCCGATAGACGTAATCTCTCCAGCGTGTCCCGGGTATATGCTGGGGCCTCCTCCCGGTAGAACATGTCCAGCTGTCTCCTTTCAATGTGGAGGAGTAGCGGCTCTACTCTGAACCCCTCAAGAATGACTGAACTCCTCACCCTAGACTGATTCACCTTTCAGGGAAAGCTAATATCCCCCACTTGTATCCACGTTCTCAGTCTAATAGTGTTAAGAAAAAGATCAGGCCTAGATTAACAGATTTATGACATTCGCAACAACAGTGCGCCTTCTGGTGGCAGATGGCCGCATAAAATTTAGGACAATAGGTTACCAGCATTGGGCATCAATTAAAATGTAAAAAAATTAGATTAAACGACTAGTAAGTCTGGTTCCAACTAGTGAGAACAGTAACAATTAGTCAGGTAGTCATGCACACCCCTAGTATCTGCCATTGCACAAAATTTAAAAATGATACCTTGAAAACTGTGGATGCTAGACTGCTAACAAACAGACAGGCAGACAAACAAAAGGAACCAATTGCATATTCTGTCCCTTTGGGTGGAGAAAAATCTGGGAAAGGGACATATTTTCCAGCATGCTGTATCATCTCTTGTTTTAAAAACAGAAAGTGTTTGAGAATTTAGAGGACCAATAGCTGCAGTTTTGGAAGGCAAAGGTTTCCAATTGTTGCTTGATATAAGACCTAGGCTGCCAAACAATTTAGGGCCTCTTCTATTGATTTTTGCCTCATAATATTCTAAAAAGGTTTTGACCGGTATGGATTGCAGGTAGGCATTGCTGAAATAAACAATGCCTTTGCTGAAAAAGCTGTTGTCTGGATCCTTGGTAGCTTCTGTTCTTCCAAAACTAGAAAAAGTGTTAAGCATTAGTGGTGCCTTCACAGACTTGCAAGTTATCAATTCTATACAATATGATGGAGGACGGGGGGGGGGGCAATGTGGAATCATCACTTAACCTAACCCCACAAACAGCATGTCTTTGGACTGGCTTGCTGGTGAAATTGTACTTAGTGACGCTGTGAGGCAACAGTGCTAACCACTGCAACACCGTGCTGCCCTTATTTGTTCTGGGGGTTTTGTGTGTGTCATCAAGAGCATGCCAAAGCAACTGGTGATACAATACAACCCTATCTGTGACTAAAAATATTGGCCAAACACAACCCCACAAACATGGTGGACATGCAGTTTGACATGTTATTGATATAAAAGGTGCACAATGCTGACGTTGCACGACAAAATATCGACAAAAAGTTTTCCTTGAACACATTTAAAAGCAAGAAACTGAGTCTTCATAAATTTTCAGGCTGGTAGGAGTTTTTCAAAAGCTCAGTTTTCAGTGATCCAAAACATTGTTTGTGTGTGCACAAAAGGCCAAAACGAATAGAAAAAGCCATTTTTTCCAAAATACCTGTGTACCCGTGGACGTAGCCTTAAAATGCCATCTCTGTAAGAGATAGGACACTTCAAAGAAAGGGCTACAGAGCCAGGGACTTTCAAACCTATAGCATAGGAAATCACTGTCCTCTAACCATTTGTGAAACCCCCTACCTACAACTCCCATTGTATGTGATGACAGAGGAGATCCTTATAATGTATAATGATGAAAATGCTGTGCCACTGTGACAAGGGAAAGTCTTTGCTTCAGTGCAAGAGACCCATGAGCCAACATATGGTTCAGTGTATTGCAGTCGACATTGACATATTACAAGCAGAGCTGGAGTGGTGCTCACATCAAGAGAAGGCACGTCTAAACCATTTACTCTATAGATCATCAGAGACAGAGAGCTCTCCCTCAGCATGTACAGGCTTCTAAAACAGGTCTATTCAGCCTGAAAAGAAAACAGAGAAACCACACTATGTCTTCAGCGTACAAGTTCATTGATGTGTGTGGTATGAGACTCATGCAGAAACAAGAGCATGAGTTGGGTCAATAGAGACCCAACTGAGACCACACACATGCACAAAATAACCATGCGCTAGTACTGTCAACACAGAACAAAACTCAGATTTGATTATTCATCTGTTCATTTCCACTAATCCAATTCAGGGTCATGGGTGAACCTATCCTAGCTGTGATAGAGCAATAGACCCAGTACATCCTGAACAGGTCACTAGCCTATCGAAGGACTAACACAGAGAGATAGAGAACCATATGTACACAGACAGCCACATAGAAAGGCCCCAGACAGCCCATGAACCCCGAACCTTCAACAGTGCTAATCGCCACGCCAATTGGGCACCACAGCCTCTGTCTTTTTTAAATATTCAGTTTTATAATTACACTTACAATATTAATTAATTAATATTGTATAATACTGATATTAATTTACAACCTTGCCATACGCACGCGCGCGCACACACACACACACACACACACACACACACATTATATATATATAAAAAAAAAAAACCCCCCCCCCCCCCC
>VVHJ01017395.1:6799-21578 GCA_015107715.1 Tylochromis polylepis
CACCCCCCACCGCCACCGCCACCCCACCACCACCCCACCCCACTCCTCCTCCACGTACAATTGAAAATACTGTAAGAATATCTAGTTGTGTGGTTTACATCACTTACTTTGTTTTACATTAGCCACTTGTTAGCTTTGGAGCACTGCTGGCAATCAGCCCCCTGTAGCGTTTCAGTAATAGAAATACCAATCCAGCCAATTGCAACTCCTCATGCAATGTAAAGACAATAAAGTGAGTAACTTAATGAGGCAAATGTGCGCTCCCTGATTTGCTTGTGATTTATTGAAACATAAATAGTCCTGATGGAAAACGTAGAGCTATACCAACAAGGAGCTAATCCTGACATGGTCATTTAATACTTTCATAACAAAATAAGGAGATGAACACTTCAGTCCAAACATTCAGTTCTTGCTTCCATTGCTAAGCAGTTCCATTACTATTATTATTTTTAAAATTATTTTAATTTGGAATAATACAGCATCACAAAAGGGTAAATTCAAGTAACTGTCAGAAGACCACTTTAATCAATACAACTTATTCAGCTGTCCTCTGTATGAGAATGGCTAAAATGCAAATAGTATCACTTGGACACTTCTAGTTTTGGACGTTTGACGGCCCCCTACTTTTACTTTGTTATGCTTATCTGCTTTAAGAAAGGCGGCTTATTGTGCTTGAACAATGGAAGCCTTCTTATGTCCATCAGTGAGAAAAGATGGTAACTGACATTGTCCAACAGCTCAGCAAGCAAACTATTTTCCAAAGTCTTTGCAGGTTTGATATCATCTTCTGCATTTGTGATTTCTTCACAAACAAGCCCAATTTTTAAAATTAAAATTGATTATTATTATTATAACCAATATTTTGTATTTATGTGTAACAAAAAGCTTAAAACCACATTTTATTGTCAGTCCACAAACAAATAGCTCTCAGCTATTTCATCGTGTGATGCCAGTTTTCCTCCGGTTTTTGTAACTGCTAATTGTGTCAACAGTGTGCCGTCTTTTCTTTGCAGATATGCATCAGTTCTGCACCCCTAGAAACTATAAGAGGTAATATTTAACTAAACTGAACCAAAACCAACCCGTAGTACAGTAGACAAGAGCAGATTAAAATTAAATTCACTTACTTGCAATTTATTATGAATGCCGCTAATACCATATTGTTTACAAACACCGATCTAAATGTGGTGTTGACAATAATTAATAATATTTTAGCCTTTCTCTGGATAAAAATTGCATCCAGGCTTCTAAATGTATGTGCTCCTTTTTTAGTACTCTCCTGCCCTCAACCCCAGAGCTGAACTTCCAAATGCCTCCAGTCAGGAAATCATCTGAGTGAGCTCTTAATGAACACCAAAATATAGCACTTGTTATTCCAGCTGTTGATACAGAGAGGTTACTGAGTGCATAAACAAAGGCTGTACATAATTTTCACTCTTCAAAGTAGCTTGATTTATATCATACAAAACAGAATTAATATGCATAATTTGTATCACATGCACAAAATTTCCAAACATTAGTGCTAGAGTTACCTTGGAGTATTATTTTATTGAGTTTCCCATTTAAGCAGTCGCTGCCACCCACAGTTTAAATCCTTACTCACTGTAAAGTAAATAAAGGAACAATCACAGATTTTTTTTCCCAGTGACTAATTCCAGAAGAAGAAGAAGAAGACGAAAAAAAAAAAAGAAAAACAATTAAAAGTCCCTTCCCCTTCCCATCCCGGCTATTCCCACGCATTTTTTTGGCAGAGCTCTGCTGATGATCTCCAGAGGCTTTGCTTCTCGAGGAACTTGTCAGGAAAAGATCTACATTTCCCAGGGATGAGTGTGGGTGAAAGTGAGAAGGAAACTGAAAGACAGAGCAGAAGTTTGAGTACAAGCCAGAAAGTGCGAGTTAAAAGTGAAAAGAAGAGTCCATGTATTGACAGGGGGAAGACATGAGGTTAAGAATTTGAAGACTGGGCTCAGGGTGCAGGGGATTTGTGATATTCACAGAGAAGGGAAAGAAAAGGCTAAACTGAATAGAAAAATGGCACCTATCTGTCAGGGGTGCCGAGCAGACTTTTGTATGATAAGAGAAGTGATGGCATTAGGGAACCAAGAGAGAAATATAGATCCTTTAATGTCACTTGTTCTTCAAACTGTGACCCACTGAACACAAGTGCATTGCTAATCAGTTTAACCCTGTTATACTGGTTCAGCTTTGCAGTTCACATGATGTGTGCTTGACAGCAGTGCCAGGCCCACTCTAGAGTCAGTGTGGCCTGTAGCCCAGGCCAGGGCAAAAGCCCCGACCTCAGAAGCATACTGACCTGGTAGGGGCACACCTCTCATGGCATTTTGACATCAGGTTCAGCTACAATAGAAATCTCTCCAACAGAATCTTATAGACTACTCAGCCTTCCACTATTATGATATTATCCTTATTCAAATGAGGGTTCATTTCTTTTGTTTTTTTATTTGTCTTTGGTGACGTTTTGTTGATGGACCGGGTCAGTCCGACGAGTAGTGGGTCACAAGCTGACAAAAAAGTCAAAACTGGTTTTCTTGGCTTTTCAGAGATAAACACACAGCATGCCTGTTTGCTTAATCTAAGAGACAGATGAGTGACTGAAATGCTCAAATTTGATATGGCTTTATATCTAGGTTATATTTCCTAGGCATAACACTAATATACAAACTTGCTGATGTCTCATAGATGACATGCTTAGTGCAAACATTACTTAGCGTTATAAAAGCTGTGGTTGAATAAAAAGAAAATACACCAGAAATATTAATTTCAGCACAGAATTAAACACTGTTTTGGTCCTTCCCTTTGTCTAATAGTCTAAGCCAAGGATTACTATCTTGATTTCTTTCAGTCAGTCTAGTACAAATTCATCTCGGGGGATCTGGAAACCTCATAAGCTCAACAGGAAGTCACTACCGTCACACCCGTTAGGTCAATAAGCATTCATACATCACGGGAGGTCCTACCGTTAGCTGCGGATACATTTATATAATGCTGACACAGTTCTTCTCTCAGCTTCTTATGTTCCTTTTCTTATTTAGTGCTTTGAAACAACAACAGTTTTAAAGTTTCATGCACTAATGTCTTTCTTCAGTGGAGCTTTGCAGGGATAAGGATATGTTTTTCTTAGTTTTTCAGCTTGTTGTGCTTGGGAATACAGCGAACCGTTTAGCATCACATCTCCAAGGAAGAAGAATGTCACAATGGTAAAGCCTATCTCTGCTAGCAAAACCCATCACCATCTATTTTCTTAGGTTGGATTTAGGTATGCAGACCTCAGGCTCTTGTCAGCATCTCACCACTGGACCTTAAGATTGTTTTATCACAGACATCTTCACATTAGAGACAGAAGAAGCTTTACTCATTCATTCTGTTCTTTTAAAGCCTCGTGCCATTCATGCAAGGCAAAGAAAGAGTGATGTTTCAATGTTATATCATTTAAAAATAAAAACAAAACACACTGTGCAGGCAAAAAAAAAAGAATTTTAGAATAACTGTGATTTCAGATAATTTATATAGGCAGGAAAATTGACTGAGTTAAAATGAAATTAAATGAAAACGATTTAAAAGCTTTGATTACCTGAGGCACATGGTCTGCCCATAGACAAATAAGTTATGACCTACTAAATAAAGTGAAAGTATGGCATTTGATTAACTAATGTTCATATGGCATTGAGGATATATATGTATGTTTTTTTGTGTGTATATTTTTTTCATTGAGATTTGTGACCATTTGTTTATACACAACTCTCTTACAGTCCCACCATAGCATTAAAATCAGGATGAGGTCCAGACTTTGATTGGGCCATTGCAAGACCTTGCTTCTTTTCTTTGTCGGCCACTCTGTTGTAGATTTGCTGCTGTGCTTGGGATCACTGTCCTGTTGCATGACCCAATTTTGGAGAGATGGCTTCACTTGACTCTTGAATACGTTGGTATACAAAGGAGTTCATGGTCAAGTTAATGATTGCAAGGTGCTGCAAAGTCTTGTAAAGCAAATCCAAATCTTCACCCTGCCACCACTGTGCTCGACAGTTGTTGTAGGGCGTGTTTGGTTTTCGCCAAATGTGGCACAGTGAATTCTGACCAGACATCTCCAGTTGTTTCATAAATCTTGTGGTTTTTTCAGATGCAACATTGCAACATTTAACATCCTAAGTGACCTGTAGCGTCTGAGATTTTTCTGTGTGTGATTTCTCTGAACTAAGGAAGACTTTTGAATGCTCTTTCTCAATGACGGACTTCAGTTTGTTTGGAAATGGTCATATAACCCTTCCAAGACAGATGGACAATGACAATTGCTTCTCTTTTTTAGAAATCCCTCAGTCAGAACATGCATAAAAAGATAAAACATCTTAAAATGTAAACTAGCAAACAAACTTCCTGTTTGCTTCTAACACTGCTAATGGTGTTTGTTTGAGTTTGGCAACCAAAGACGAGTTTGGAAATGGCTAATGATGTCAGAATTTTTTTTGGCACAAGCAGTGGGTTGAATGCTAAGTTGACACTAGCAACTTTGGTTAGTAAGCTACATCCATAAACTGTACTGCTGCAACTCAAAGACATACATATCTACTAACTAAGAGTTTTAGAAGAGTTCCAGACTAGAATCTCACTTTTCATAATCTAGGACCAATGTCACACACAAATTACCCACAAGGCCATGTTCCTTAAAGGCAAAGTTCCATTTGGAAACAAGAGAATCACTGCCCTCAATCTCCTGCTTCTTTCATCAGTTAACAGTAAGCACAGCGCTTGTTGTCAAATGGATAAACAAATGCTCAACTTGAGGAATCTGAGTAGAATCAGGGATCTCTGACTGATACTTTGACTTTCGGGGGGTAGCCCATGTGTTATCCCATTGGTGTACATGATATGGGTCTTATGTCTCAACTTGGTCAGAGGCTACCAAAGTGTCAGTTTGTCTTTATTAAGCAACAAGCAAGTTTAATCAATGCTAGGGAAACTATATGCTTTCTTCTCTCTAATGTGCCATTAAGAGCCATTCAGAGTGACTGAACAGTTGTCACAGAAAGTGGAGAAACACTGAGTAATCAATGATAGTTAAGAACTGTAATTTATCACCTTGCCACCACTGAGGGTTTGTGAAACGAGCCCTCCTGCTTGTAGGAGAGAATGTGCTGGGGGAAGCTTGGGTGATATGGTGGCCGAGGCACACAAGGGTCAGGGCCCAATTACTCTTCATCTACTGCTCCTCATCACCACTGGCAGAGGCACAGTTCAATTGCTGCATTATCTAAGCATATCAATAGTGCAGAATTAAAAGTCATTGATTTTTTGCGAGTTTTTTTTTTTTTTTTTGCCTCTGGTGAATAGAAGGTAGCAGGAGAGCAGGAGTTGTAGTACTGAACTGACGTCTTTAAATGAGTAAATGCAAGGTGAGATTGAAAAATTGAGGAGGAGCAAATTCTGTTTTAAAATACTAAAATACTGTTTAAAATAAGTGGAATGTAAAATTTATAAGTAGTATGGTACATAATATTAGAAAAAAAAGTAGCGTCATCATTAACTTTCTGCCAAACTTTAACATAGAAATTGAATTTCAAAAAGACCACCCTGTTAAGAGTTCACAGTAAGCTAGTCTTTATCATGGCCAGACTTTCCTGTGAAAATGACCTAATAAACATAAATAAAGACACTAGCAACCACACATCAGTCACTTCGTGCATGAACAGTCAGAATGACCATAGCAGGAAAGAGTTGAAAAGGCCAAAAAAGAGAGAGAGAAAAATTTCAATTTCAAGAGCATTATTATTTTCATTAATCATAGCCCTGCCATCAACCTATCCTTATGCCTTAGTGAGAGATCTATTATACGCTCCATTTAGCCTCAGCCATATTACCTCATATGTTTTCCTGGCTGACCAAATAAGACTTAAGAGATAAAACAATTTACTGTTCATTATGATCCATGTCACTGGAATCAATCTATTAACCTGTGTTAACTGGGATGGCTGGCAAGATCCCATGGACTGTATTGAAGTAAAGAAAATGGATATTTATGATTTGTATGTCTATCATCATAAAATGACCAGGCATTTAATTTGCCCCCTCCAACTCAGTGGATGGCTTTATTTTTCCGGTGGCCAAGGCGCCCTCCTCGCCTTTAAGCAGCCTCTGACCTGTGAAAGATTCTAACAAATTAGCTTCTATTGTGAAGCCAAAGGTGCCATCAATGAAGAGACGCTCCACTGCGCCTAAAGTATGATGGCAGAGGCAAGCAACAGAGCAGAGAACCTTGACATGATTGAATTAACCCTTTGTAGGAAATGTGCTGATAAGGATGGTGGTGGAAGGTGGGGTAAAGGGCTGTATTGCCTCGTATTCACCTCGTCTGACGAGAATCAGATGCTCAACCTGAATGCCACTTCCTAAATACAACGATTTGGGGCAGATATTGTAATTACCTGTGTGATACTTTAAGTATGCTATTCGCTGTTCAGCTTCAAGTTTCAGGGACAGCTTCAGATACTTCCATTATGCATGAAACTTTGGCAAAGTGGCTAAAATTTTCTACACATTAACATTTAGAACTCACAAAAAATTGTGTAGAATGCAGAAAAAATAAATTGCAGTATGGCACCACATGAACCATGCAGGTTCATGCCTTAATTAATGGCCATCGACCTAATGGGGAGGAAAGGAGGACGACCTGGAAGTTAGTGTTTGTTTTTCGTAAAACTAAATTTTGGGAACAATTCTAATTAACCAAAAGTTGAGACATTACGTTGCACTTAAGCCCAGATATTATTCGCATTTTAATAGTGTTCCATTGCTGTCAGTGAGCCACAGACTGATTGACAGCAGTGGAGCTGCTTCAGTCTGACACTAAGAAGCTCCAATTTACAAATATGGAGTAAATGTTGTTCATATAGACAGCTCCAACAATTACAAGTTAAACAGATCTACTCTCTCAAGTATCCCTGAGACAGTCCAAAACACATCTTTAATAGATAATCTATCAGATTAGAAAGACCTATTGTCTGTTGCATCTTCTAACTTACCTTAAAAGAGATATTTAGTCAGTGAAAACAATGACTAATCCCCCTTTTATAAACAGAATTCTAAAAAAAAATGCTCTAAACTAACAAAAAGGGTAACAAATTGCTTCCAGGTAGCAACTTATTAATTAACCAACTGAACTACTATATTAGCAATATATAATTTTGGCATTAATAAAACTTATGGTCAAGATGAAAGATTAGGTACTTAAAGCAAGTTTTAAGCCACTGCAATATTTTACTTATAATACAGAAATCAATGGGAAAAAATGACAGTCTATATGCTGGGAAAGAAAACAATACATTGCTACATTTAAAAAAATACAAATGAGTGCAGTGCAAAGCAGTGATAAAGAGGTCAAGCAGTCCAGCAGGGCACAGTCATCACGGCATAAAAACATGGCCGCTTTATTGCCCAACAAGGATTTGAAGTGAAACTCTGGATGCAGATTTGAGAGGAGGGAAAAGGTGCCACTCATTCTGGCTCCATATGAATCCCTTATTTAAAGTTTGGCCTTCATTAAGATCAATAATCCCAACAAAACTAAAGCATCAGTATGAGAGGACACACTGAGGGAATACATCTGGTGGAAATTAGATAGTAATGTTCCACCTACTGGGCTGACAAACAAACACAGTGGCAATATACACTGTGTGGCTACTTTGTTAGGTACACCTGTTCACCTGCTTGACAATGTAAATATATCATCAGACAATCACATGGCAGTAACTCAGTGCATTTCAGGATGTAGACATGGTCAAGACAAGATGCTGTAATTCAAAATGAGCATCAGAATGTGGAAGAAAGGTGATTTAGGGCTGGTTTGAATATATATAAACTACTGATATACTGAGATTTCCCCACACAACCAGAGAATGATCTGAAATAGAAAAACTATCCAGTGAGCAGCAGTCACGCATTTTCACTGGGTGAAAATGTCTTGCTGATGCCAGATGTCAGAGAAGAATAGTCAGACTGATCAGCTCATTACAACCAAACTGTGCAGAAGAGCATCTCAGAATGCAAAACATGTTGAACCTTGAAGCAGACTGACTACAGCAGCAAAAGACCACACCAAGTTACAGTCAGTTAAGAACAGGAAACACTGAGGCTACGATTCACACAGACTCACCAAATTGGACGTTAGAAGACTGGAAAAATGTTGCCTGGTCTGATGAATCTCGATTTGCGATATTCAGATGGTAGGGTCAGAATTTGGTGGAAACAACATGAAAGTATGAATCCGTTTTGCCTCGTATCAACATTTACAAGCTGGTGCTAGTGGCGTAACCATGTTCGGATATAAAAAACAATTCCCCATGGTGTGTGGTCGTTATGCTTAAAGCTCGGGTCCCTATCAGAGGCCTGAGAGATTGAGGATTCAGCATAGTATTGATGCTGTTCCAAGGACTGTGCTCTCCTGCACAGAGATCTTGGATGTTGTTCCTGGGACTTGCTGGAGTGCAGGAGAAAGTCACCCAGTTTGGGGGTCACTGCCCCAAGAGCTCTCTCTCTCTCTCTCTCTCTCTGTGTCTATCTATCTATAAACACACACGCACACACATATATGTGTGTGCGTGTGCTTGTGTGTGTGTGTGTGTGTGTGGGGGGGGGGGGTTATACAAACATAATTTTTTTTCTTAGTAAAATATATTCTAAAAATCTTTTAAACCTCTTCAATATTAATTACATTTCATACTGTTATAACATTAAGCTCTTAATGAATATCATAAAAAACCATCCTATATTCTAAAACATATAATATATCTGACATATACAGTGTTTGTAGTGAGAAGATAATTGCATTTGACTGAAACAGGTTCATAAAATTGCCCATATGCTGTTAGGATTCTATTTTTCCATTTCATTGCATTGTAAAAAGACTTTTGAAGAAGGATACTGACATTATCATATTTTTAATCAGACCCCAACACCTGTGACACTTTCCATCAAGAAAAGACAGGGTGCCACCTATGAATATATGTTTGGATAGAAAATTAAGGTCACAGGTTACCGGCATGATCTGCTGTCAAACACAGAGTGAAAACGTGCTTATTTGTTTTCTAAGTCAAGACTGATTTCATTAAGACAGAGAAAGGCCAGTGAGACATCAAAAAGAGATTCAGCTTATGCGGTGAGATTAAACCAAACATAACTGAGAGGAAGCCACTTGTCTGCCTCAGATGGTAGATTGCAGAGGAATTTGGGTATACCTTTTTACACCTAGGTATAAGTCACTTACCTTAAACTGCAAGGTATGAACAGTTTCTTTAAGTGATAGTTCAAAAGAAAAATATTTCTGTTTATATATCAAAAAATGTGTTCATTAATATGGAGATTCAATCCAAGAACGTGTCCATCTGATTATTAAGCTATCACGATAGGTAAACACCTTTTAAAATCAAAATATTGGCTGACATTAGACCTAAATGTCGAGTGGTTTACCCAAGGAAATGTATGTGCCTTATGCCTTTAGCAGAAGCCACACAAAGGGGAAAAATAAATAAATAAAGGGAAAAAAGGATCCCATACCACTGTATTGCCTTTAGGGGACTAGGAGTGTGGAGAGGACAATGGGGTCAAAGCAACTTGATTTGTATCTTATGTCCTATGGGACAAGAGAATACACCAGTCAAATCCAAGTTACCTGGCCTTTGGCTACCCTGTGGCTCCTAAACAATAAGCTAGGATACTGCTAGATGTCTAGGTGAAGAGTAGAATGGAAACTGTGAGTAAGAGACAGAAGGGGAGAGTGGCGGGTGGGGCACAAAAAAAGTCTTTAAGAGGTATGATTGCTAAACATTATGAAGCTACCATGGAATGGGACCATTTAAGTTTTTACACCAAAAATGATTTCAACCACTGGAAAAAAAATCGAACCAACATGTCAATTATGTGAGAACAAAAGAAACATATTATCCATATGGTGCATATGATGATTTCTTATTATTATTATTATTTCTTAAATGTCCATACATGAGTTTCAGTGACGAGCACATAGAAACATACTTCATGCCATACTGTGTTGTGCTCTGTGAAGAGGCTCAGCATAACTGTGAGGCAGTCATCATCATGAGCACTTCTCATCAGTATTATACACACTGAAGTGTTTTTGCAATCTGAACATTTCACTTGTCCACAAAACATGCATTTCACAGTATTCAGAATAACAATATGCTACCATTGTACAGATAATTGTAGATCTAATTAACTGAATGAGCAGAGAATCAGAGGAACAGAGAAACTGTTCAAGGGTAAATGGCGTACAGCCCAGTGTTTATCATGCATTTCAAGCATACATAACAGAATGAAAACACATTTTCCCATATAATCCAGGCTCAACAGCCAAATAAAAAATGAATATATAAACCAGTGAGGTAAAAAATTGTCCTAAAACACAGAGCAAATCTAGGCCAGGCTTGGTGAATGGTGATTTGACACATAAGCTCCTTGTAAGACATACTCTCCAATATGCAACCAAATATTTCATTGCTTATGTTTCTTAATCATTATCAGCTACAGTAATCTGGCCCTACAATATAGTGATTCAGCTGCACTGCCACTCTTAACCCAGCACCATAGATCTGTAAGAATGTGATTTTTGGATAAATCAGTCACTGAACAAGAGTCATTTACATACATCAGCAATTAACATGTCCAGAAATCATTAGACTAATGTAACTGCAGTAACAACAAAAATCAAGCTTGGACAACCGTAAAAGTTAACATTGAAACAAGATTACAATCTTGGCTGCATTTTGGCAGGTACCACTTAATAAATAGAAACTTAATGACTTTTGAACAATGTAGGTCTGAAGCAACGATTTGTGGTATTATGAACAATTCAATAATAATAATGATCTCTACTCACAGACAGCTGGAGAGCTCCCAGTACTGCTTGACTGCACTCACAAATGGCCATGGGAGTTCTTAAAACCTTGCTTTCTGCTATTTTGGGCTGTTTTTTGTTTTATTTATTATGTGCTTACATCCCTTATTAGCACTGAAATATTTGATGACATTCATTAATACCAAAGTCTTTTTTTCCCTTTTGTTTTATTGTTTTTTTTTTGTTACATAACACTGACATTCCAAGAAAGAGCCAAGCGATAATGATTAGGTCTTAATGGCACAAGGCCTCTCTAGGGCTGTTTATGGCTTCTCTCAGATTTAGTTGGTTTTAGTGCTGAACAACAGAGTACATGTTGAGTTTAAGTGAATAGCAGAATCTTATGGTACAGTCAAACTAGGGGAAAACAGTGGTTGGAGGCCACAGCGTGATCAAAGTTATTGCAACTGTGTACAATAAACTTGCAAACCTGTTGCCTGTGAAATGTTTGCTTCAATGAAAGGAAGCAGGTCTGCAGCCACTTGCAATCAGTTGCTTGTCTTCAGAGCAACTTTGGTGCGTCAAGATAGTAACAGCAATTATATCAAGTAATGCAAAAATCTAACCACTGTCGAATCTATAGTTAGCATCCATTAGCTACTTAAAAATGATGTATTTAGATGTAAATGCGCCTGAAATCTCAAATAAAGAGAAAATAAGGTGACTTACTAGAAATAGAATACTTTAGCTCCGTACCTGCTGGATATGTCAGCAACTTAAAATACAGTAGTAAAAAACAACAAAAATGGTGATTTAATTAAAGATTGCTTAATCACGAATATTGTACTCCAGTATGTTATGTTGTGTTTTAAGTAAAATTTCAAAGGAATCACACACAGCAGTGATTCTGTAATGCTGCTCATCAGCTGAACACCATAGGCAATCAAGTCAGTTTGAACTGAGGTTGTCTTCACACTACACTAACCCATACAGATGAAATGACTCTGGTACCCTATTATCAAGCTATGATATGACATGCCTCACATAAATAACATCCACAACTTATCCTTTCTTTGCTTCCCTCTGTGATATGAGTTTGTCAGGTGTGTATTGACACGTTTTGGCTTCCAATGAAAGCATCACTGCAAGAAAGGTGGAAAATCAATACAAAAAATATTACCTAGTTTAGATGAGGTTGTAAGGTTACTCTAGTATGAACACATGAGCAACAAACCTCGGCTTATATCACCTATAGGTTGTAGGATAGAAACATGGCAACGAGAGAGAGATTATTAAAGGGAAACACACACAATGCACACCTGATGATGTAATGTATATTGAATGCTAGTATGATAACTGCAATATAAATTCAAATAACACACTGATGTGTTCATAAATTAACAATTTATTCAGAGTTGGATTATATTATAGTGAAACACCACATCATCTCACTTGTGATCTTATTTTTCTGTCCCTTATGTTTCCAACCAGTTCCACTTGAGTGGGAGTTTATTTACTCATGTCAAATTGAATTAAAGATAGCTTACTTCTTATCCAAACCATTTTTTATATTCCTGTGATGTTTATTTGTACAATTACGTTTTTTCCCCTAGCATACTGTATCTATTAAATTTTAGGTACTGTACATTATCTTACATTTCACCCTCTAAATTGCATGCTATTCCTTCTGCTTTAACTGGTCATTCCATGACTGACTTTCTATTTTTGCTTGGGTTTATTCAAAAGTAAATTAGTAGGGCAGTAACCAGCGCTGGACTCACCTATTTGTGTGTTTAATTGGCCATGTTGTCGCTGGAGTTAATTGGTTCTCTGAGTCCAGGTAGTTACTAAATGTTTGGCAGCATTAGAACCTCAGCACTTTTCCATTAATGGTGCGTGAAATGAAATGTTTGATACTGCAAATAAAATCAGTGATATTCAAGGATGTTATGGTTGGTAATGTGTTGAAACTGCCATTTAATGGGTCCTGGAAGATTGGGGTAGTGTCAGCCGGAACCGCCTGGGCCCTCTCCTGACATTGCTAGTTGCCTCTCCATTCCCTTAACGACTGTCTACACTGATTACACAGACCCCCCAAAAGCTTAAAGCTGGGGAAACAGTCTCTATTAGTAGTCCAATTAGAGACATTAGCATATTCTACTTCATTTTGATGCAATGATTATGCTCCACAAAATATAAACCTTATATGGAGGAAAATTACGGTCAACGAGAGCATCTGAGTAGAAGAAAGTATCTGGTCTGTTGAGAAAATGGTGAATAATTCTGCAGAAATAAAAAACAAATAAACTGTTTTGTTTTTATTAAATAATGACAGGTGTAAATGATGTATTAAATTATGTTTCCAAGGGACTTGTATGAGTAGTGCTGTCTTGTAAATTTTCTGAAAGTAGTTGCTATTGAGTGCAAGATCTCTTATTAGACTTACTGTAGAATGAATAAGAAAACACCATTAAGTAGTTTGATCAAAATGACAATCACGAATGTCCGTACAGGTGCTTCCTTTCTATTAATGTAACACATTTTGTTAAGTCAGCAAAGACTGATTACTGATAGACCAATAGGCATACATCAGCATATCACATAAAAACAAACATAAACCATAAAAAAAAGATGTGTAGAATATTGGAAGCCAATGTTGGCTCTGGTCATTTGGATAAACTTGCCCTTTAAATAGCCCAGTGTGAGATACCCTCCCTTATGTCCCACAACACAGAAGTAACAGCATTAATTAATTAATTATTTGCCTTTTGCTAGGTTTAATTAGTTAGTAATGTTTAGAGAGGTTAGCCTTTATGATAAACAGGGGTTAAAATGGGCTGAACAATCCAGATCAGTGGTCCAACAACTTCATTTAATGAGCAATTAAATATGATCGGCAGATTAATTAATCTCTCTGTCAAATGAGTTAACTTTTCACGTGCTGAAGCCTGGAAATTCTTTCAGTGATGACATGAAGTACTTGCTCGGTCACTCTGATGCCTTCATGGTACAGATGGAAATAAAGTTACGGTCATGAGACTTTAGCATCTAGCTAAATCTGCAGAAGAGGAGAAAACATGAACAGATTAAGTTTGGTTGTTTTGGTTTTTTAAGTGGCAGGTCATTTCAAATGCACCTTTTGAAACGGCTAAACAAATATCTACAACTGTTTCTGTGCAGTTTGTCAGAAAATGTGTTGCTAAATGGATAGCTGCTCTGTTTCACAGGGAGATAAAACAATATCACAGATGAAGAAAGGTGTACAAGACAATAGAGGATAATAAGATAGTATTTTCAAAGGTAAGGACTGCTAAATGAGTTAAATTTGAATTATACATATAATGTCCGAATGTCCTCTACACCCGATCGTGCAGGTCCCCTGACTGCCAAATCTCACTTTAACCCCAATGATAAACAACCATGTACTCTAATATGGCACAGAATACACTATAACAATGTTAACTTTGAATCTAAGAGAAAGAAAAAAACAATAAAGATATATACAGTGCCATATAATACCTTGTTAATAGTCATTATTTTTCTGTATAAATCGTTGGTTGTCATGATAAAAAAAATGTCAGTTAAATATATCATATAGGAGACACACACAGTGATATTTGAGAAGTGAAATGAAGTTTATTGGATTTACAGAGAGTGTGCAATAATTGTTTAAACAAAATCAGGCACGTGCATAAATTTGGGCACCACAAAAAAAGAAATGAACTCAATATTTAGTAGATCCGCCTTTTGCAGAAATTACAGCCTCTAAATGCTTCCTGCAGGTTCCAATGAGTCTGGATTGTGGTTGAAGGTATTTTGGACCATTCCTTTTTACAAAACATCTCTAGTTCATTCAGGTTTGATGGCTTCTGAGCATGGACAGCTCTCTTTAAGACTGAGATGGCCATTCCAGAA
>VVHJ01017396.1:8597-22270 GCA_015107715.1 Tylochromis polylepis
TATATATATAGGAAACGTTTAAACAGCAGTGACTGAAATGTGGTCACGTTCTGATATACTGTATGATGGCGTGTTAACGCTACAGCAGAAAGGTGGCATGGAAAGCAGCTCGAGATTCACACATGCACTGAATCACTGTCGTGACGCTTCTGGGGGTTTTGTAGGCGCACATCGCCATCTACTGGAATTACAACGGAAGAGCATTTGAAAGCAACACCGTCCTTAGTGGTCTTTCCCTGTATAATGAAATTCCTACACACAATAGCGTGGCCATTATTTTACCCTCACCCTAACCCTAACCATAAAGCATGGTTTCAGAATAAAATGAAATGAGGTTTACTGCATCGAAAAGGATGTTGGTTCACTAAAATGTAACTGGATAGACAGCGCAAGGTCCCCACAACGTAGCAAGAGTGCAAAAAGAAAAATACACAGTTTGAGATACAGAATTCAGTAATCTACACATTTTATATCAATGCAAAGAGTATTATCCATCTCATCTGTTCATGAGTTCTCAAGCTTTTTTCTAAATTAGATTTTTGTCACATTTACATGCTTCAGATCGTCAAAGTAATTTTAATATTACAAATATACCCCAAGTAAATACAAAATGCTGTTTTTAAATGATGATTTCAATTATTAAAAGAAAATAGAGTTAGCCAAACCTACCTGACCATGTGTGAAAAAGAAATTGCCTCCTAAACTTATTAACTGCAAGAATTGCAGGAAGCATTTGCGATATGTGATCATGAGGACTTTTGCTCTACTCTTCTTTACAGAATTGTTTTAATTCAGCCTCATTGGAGTATTTTTGTGCATGAATGACCTCTTTAAGGTCATATGAAAGCACCTTAGTCTGATTTAAGTCCAGACTTTGACTAGACCACTTATTTTAGTCATTCAGAGGCGGACTTGCTGGTGTGTTTCGGATCATTGTCCTGCTGCATAACCCAAGTGCGCTTAAGTTTTGGACGTTCTCCTTCAGGATTCTTTGGTACAGAGCAGAATTCATGGTTCCATCAATTACGGCAACTCGTCCAGATCCTGAAGCAGCAAACAGCCTCCAGACTATCACACTATCCCCACCATGTTTGACTTTTGTATGATGACCTTTTTGTGAAATGCTGCCATTAGTTTTAGGCCAGGACTCAAACCCTCAAATAAGTTCAGCTCTCATCTCGTCAGTCCACAGAATATTTTCTCCCAAAAGGATGTTTTGTGCAACTGTGAGACAAGCCTTTGTGTTGTTTTGGGTCTGCATCGGTTTCCTCCTTGAACTCATGGTTGGATGAGTGGATGCCATTTTTGCTCAAACTCTTTCTTATTGTTGAATCATGAACTTTGACCTTAACTGAGGAAAGTGAGGCCTGCAGTTTTTTTTAAAAATGTTGTTCTGGGTTCTTTTGTGGTTTGTTGGAGTAATTTTGGTTCACCACTCTTCAAAGTTTTCTGTATTTGTGGGTAGTGGTTCTCAGCATGGTTCACTGAAGCCCCAAAGCCTTAGAAATGTCTTTGTAAAGCTTTCCAGACTGAAAGATGTAAGTGACTTTGTTTCTCGTCTGTTCTTGAGTTTCTTTGGATCGTGGCATGATGTGTTGCTTTCTGAGATCTTTTAGCCCAGACAGGTTGTATCTGGTAGTAATCCGGCCTGGCTGTGGCTAGTAAAACTGAAGGCAGCTTTCCAGAAGAGTGGGTTAATCGCAGGTAATTTATGATTTAAAAAGGTAGGGAATAGTCTAATTGTCTGACACTGAAATTTGTCTGATGATCTGAAACCTTTAGGTGTGACAACAATGGAAAAAAACTAAGAAAAATTAGAAAGGGAGCAAACCCTTTTTCATTGCACTGACCTTTTAAAAAGTGTGGTCTAGTCTGTGACTATGTGGTTCATTTTTTCACTAACACTTCCTTATTTCAACTATCAATTAAAAAACATTCCTGTATAGAATTCTACATCTTCTCATTTATGCTTGACAAAGGCAATTTCCGAAATAGAAAAAAATGCTTTGTATGTGCATTTTTAGATTTCAGAAATCAAAGTGGAATGTTTTACAAATAACACACGTTACTACCTGGGACTGTTTGATCAGGAATAAATGCAGTTTAGCAAACTGGTGTATAAAACAGCCTTGTGCATACCAGTGCTCTCACACAGATACTATTGTGTGAAAAGTCTGAAATTTGTTTTGAACTGTTCTATAAAGTGGAAAAATAAGTATTTAGATCCTTAAATGAAAGTCACAGTCCTGCTGAAGTTATATACAAAACATTTAGCATCATGACAGGTGGGGTACACTCTGGTTAGGTCACCAGTCTGTCCCAGGGCTACCACAGAAAGACAGATTAGTATTGCCAGTATACCCTGTGCATAGCTGAAGCCAGAGTTCACAGAGGGAACCCACACAGACATGGCGAGAGCGTGCAAACACAGCTGGGGAATTTGAACCCAGGAGCTTTTTGCTGTGAGGCGACAGTGCTAATCATTGCACCACCAGGTGGTGCAGTCACAAATCAGCTGTGGATTACTATAATTACAAATTTAAATAGATATTTTGGTGCGCCATGCCTTGTTTCTTGATACGCCCCTGGATGTGCAGTAAAGGTCCCACACAGTTCATGGACTGCTGCTGAAGGCGTTTTGCTCATGTGACCTAACCACTGGATTCCTCAGTAGGATGTCTGTTCATTACCATCTCAAGTCTGACCGTGGATCTGACACCGGTCTGTCAGGATATCTATTAAGCATCTGTTTTTATTCTAATCAGGTATTTGAATGAGCACATTTTGGTTAATGTGTCCAAAACTGTGTTATTTTCAATCAAGATGACATATTTGAAAATGCTTCTCCTTCTTTTAAATATATATTCATACAATATATCAGTTTATAATGTAGGCATTGTGCAACTTTTAAGTTCTGATTAAAGAGTTATTTACTGTCACTCCCAGTCCTGGGACACTTGCTTATAACAAACAACAACAAACCCGCCTGTGTGCAAAGTGTCAGAATTACAGCAGCTATTTCTTTTCAATCAGAAACAATGTAAAAACTATTTACAATGAAAAATAAGAAGAATCTTTGCTTTTAATGTTCAGCATATTTTCCATATTGTACTGTATGCAGCGTTATATGAAACACAGCTCCCCGCAGAAAGTTTTCCTTTGATGTCAAAGGACTGCCACTGCCACTGATAGAGGGTGTGAATGGAACAGGGACGCACAGAGCTGCCATTCAGCTGTACTATGTGTGTATTTCTGAGAGAAGATGAATTTAAGTGATAGGGAGAGAAACAGATAACTTGTGTTCTAGCCTCTGAAGGTCAGATTTTGATTTTGCAGAAACGGAACAAAACAAAAAAGATAATCTCATTTATGTTACAGTTTGATTCAGACACGAGCCTTGTCAATGGTCCAGAACGACCCGAGCTGAAAAGATAAACCCCGCTGCAATTATGTCAAAGTTTATCTTATCACTGAAGTGCTGGCACGCTTGCAGTCATCAGCTCAATTCCGAGTGGAGTCATTTGTGACCCTCTCTGTTCTGCTCTGTCATTTACTGTGATGATGATGATGACTTTCACAGAGGACATGTTATTAGCTAACATCATCAAGAGGCACCAGTTCACCGCAGAAATAGCTGCAGTGGAGAAGTGAACAGCCACACACACACACTTGCTCCCTCGTTGTCTTTCATTTCAACAGACAAATGTCAAGTGCTGTGTGGCATTATCGACATGACGCACAGCTTGTGTTCTCTCCATTTTCACCTGCAGAGGGAACTCACTGTTTGACAAAAGATGATTTATGTGTGAAATCCACAAATTAGTCATTTTAAATTAGACAGTCTTATAGAGCGATACGTCACACTGTCATGATAATCACCTGGTTACTTTCAGGAGTTCTGATTTATGTGTGTGGTCATGGTAAAAAAGGAAGTACGACATCTTTCAGTTGTGAGGTTTTACACATCAGAACATAATAAAAATAATTTCGTCTTTAGCAGGTCTCAAAATGAGGTAAATAGAAGCTCAGATGAACTACAAAATATGACATATTACACCATGTCATTATTTATGTATTAAAACTAAGCACACACCACGATTCAATAACTTGTAGAACCACCATTAGTAGCAACAATGTGAAGTTCTTGTTTTCTGTGTGACTTTTTTAGTTTCTCACTTTGTTGTGGAGCAATTTTGGTTCAGTCTTCTTTACAACATTAACTTCATTGAGTTTTTCAGGTTCATTCATGCACAGTCCTCTTAAGGTCCCACCATAGCGGTGAGTTTCAGCCAGATTGAGGCGTGCACTTTGACTCGACCAGTGCAGCACCTTGGTTCTTTCCCTTTTCAGTGGTCCTGTTGTAAGTGTGCTGCTGTGCTGGGGATCATCGTTCTGGTGCGTGATCCAGTTTCAGCTAAACTTTATCTGTTGGACAGATCGCCCCTCGTTTGTCTCTAGAATATACGGTTGACTCAATGTGCCGGGTTCTGTAGCTACAAAACAAGCCCACATCACCTCTGTGTTTGACGGCTGGTATGAGGTGTTTGTGCTGATAGGCTGTGTTTGGTTTTCACCAGATGTGGTGCTTTTCGTTATGGCCTCTTTGGTCTGATCTGTTTTGATGGTCTGATTTGTTCAGATGCAACTTTGTAAACCCAATCTGTGCTGCCTTGTACTTTTTAGACACAAACATGCCATACTCATTCAGCCTTTTTCTAATTGGACTGTTATGAACTTTAAAAGAGTCTGAGATGTGGCTCGTGTTTTTGTTTCTTTTCAGTTTCTCTGAGAATTGCGCGATGTGACCTTGGGCTGAATTTCCTACACTCCTGTAAAAATTGTAGCTGCAAACAAGCAAAATGACAGAACTTCTGCCTTTATGGAGGTGCTCACACTTGCTGATCCTCTGTTAATCCAGTGCATTTGATTTGTAGCACTAATTCCTAGGGAACTAATCGTGTACTTAGGTTTTCATAGGTTTTAGCTCAGTTTTTATTAAATAATGCTATGGTATAATTTGTAATATTAAAACCTGCCAAGAACTAGACTGTTTTTATTTTGTCCTAATGTGGAAAACCTTGGAATTGACAGACTGTACCACGACCATGACCAGTGCAAGCCTGAATGTTTTCTGTTTAAATCAGAGCCACACAGTGCTGAAAACATTGACGCAAAACGTAGTGGAAAAGAAGTTCTCAGTATATGGACTGCTCATATTTCTTCAAAGAAACAGTCTGATCTGCAGGAGCAGGTCAGCTTGCTCCAAGAAACAAGATCTCGTTATACTGTTACACTTAGAAATGTCCTGGAATTAGCACTGGTGAGAATATCGCTTAGATGTGTTAGATGTTTATTGCTTAAGTCTAAGTAACCCCAGACATCTTGTCTCTCTGGCAAGGACGAAGATGTCCTCACACTTCCAAAACACGATAGTACAACTGCACATGAAATTAGGACATAAAACACACTGACACCAAGCATATGACTAAAATTGTTTACTAAGTAAATAATTATACCACTTGTTTGTTGAGAAGCAGTCGGCTACATGTATTAATTCTAAGGACATTTGGATTCCCTCAAAGCGATGAGCTGGAGACGGGTGAGAGAGTGACAGCTGTCTGGGTGGGAGGGTAACCACACTTGACATGAAGCATCAGCAAATTAGGGGCTCACAGTGGTGAGAAGACATCTCACAGACAGAGCGGTAGAGGAAGAGGTGGAGGCCACGCTTTGAGATGCTGATGCTGCAGGCCTGCGGTGATGAATGCTTCTCCTGGGTTTGACTAAATGAGTTCGGGGACAGAATGATGTGAAAATGAATCTTTATTTAGCGAAAACAACTTTTCCTTACTCATGAAAAATTAACGCATGGGAATATAATTGGTGATGCACAAGAAGGTAACGCTTCAGCTCAAACATCAGCGAGCATCGAGAACACAGAAGGGGAAAGTCAGCTGCTGCAGACTGTCTGTTTCCAGAGCTTTGAGGTTTCCGATACACGATGCAGAGATCTGTGCGTAGCTCTGCTCAGTGGGGGGGTTCTGGTATTTGAAAGAAGGATTACACTGCAGTATTTATTCACAGGGATACTAGATGCAAATTTAACCTCCTCTGATAAAGGCAAGAAATGTTCTGTGACACATTTTTAAACTTTCCTCGATCAAACTACAAAATGTTGCTCCCTCACTTTCTCACAAGTCATCCTTTATAAAATGTCAATAAGCTGTAATTACCGTAAATAAAGTTTTATTTTTCCTTCAAGGCTTGATGCTGAACTATTGATATGTTTTGAAAGGTTGTGGAAAATCTACTTCACTAGAAATCTTTGCGTTATTTTAGTCCTATAACCCTTTAATCAGAAACCCCGGCTAGTGGAGATCATCTAGAAAAGGGCCGCAGGACAATGGTGTTGAGATGCATGCAAAACTTAATATAGTAAAATGCATAGCACTGCAAACCCTTAAGCACAAAGTAATTAAAAAGCATTAAAATGCCCGAAACTAGAAATGAAATATTTTTTTGTTTCTCTGATGATTTCTTTGTTTTTGAGTTAGTATAAGGGCTTATTTTTGATCAAGTTGAACTAATTCAGTAACTTTGCTTGAAACTGTCATTTCTCTATCCTTATTTTTATTGTTTTCACGTGTGTGACACCATCATGTTAGTGTGTGTGGTAATGGGAGTTTTGAAAGCATCCATGTGAGTCCTGTCAGGTGGAAGAGAGTATTGCATATACAATCACTAGGGAAAGAAGAAAGACTGGAGGAACGGGAGCAAAGCTGCCAGCAAGTGATGCCTGCTTTTCAGCTTCAGTCTGCTCTGCCCAGTAATCCTCTGTGGGTGGATTCACACCCTACCCTAACCCTGTATATTGGAGAAAAGCACGCTAGACTTTTGTGGAAAAAAAGAAAACAGTTTTTGAAGTGCGTTCTCTGATTGCCAAGAGTCAGAAGAACAATTTAATTTAAAAAAAGACATCTTCTAATAATGACATAAAGGGTTATGCATGCCTTTAAAGTGGACCGCTGTAATGCGCTGTTCACTGGAGTCAGTCAATCATCTCTTGCCTGTTTATAATTAGTTCAAAATGGTGCAGCCAGATTGCTGATTGGGACATAAAAAAGAGATTCACGTTATTCCAGTGTTAGCAGCCTTGCACTTGCTCATTACAGAATCCAGTATAAAGTGGTACTGCTTGTGTTTAAAGCCTTTAATGGTCTTGTACCTGTATATGTGGTAGATAGGCTGTGCCCACACGCTCCCTCAAGACGATTAAGGGCATCTTCTTCATAACTCCTGATCATGTCGTGGCTGAAGCTTAGTTCAAAAGGGGCTCATGCCTTTGCTGTTGTTGCACCGAAACTTTGGAATGACCTTTGAGTGACCTCAGACATCAGCTATGACTGCTTTTAAATTAAAACTGCAGACAAACTATTTCTGGCTAACTTTTGGAAACCGGAGTCTATCTCAGCTGCTAGGAATCTATTTATTCTGTTTTATTTCAGTGTAAAGCAGTTTGACTTTAAATGTGCTAAAGAAATAACATTTGCTAACTGACTTTCTTATTACCCTGATTGCCTAGGGTTAGGGTCAGGGTTGCATCCTCAGAGGGCATGTTTGTGAAGTTCTAGAGTGCTCTGTGCTTTTCAAGGATGAGAGTAGGTTCACCCCGAGCACATGTGATAGACATGAAGGGGTCTGGAGAAGCTGTGGAGAATGTCATGCTGCCTGTAACATCGTTTAGCATGACCAGTTTTGTGGTGGATCAGTGAAGATCTGGGGAGGCATATCCATGGAGGGCTGCACAGACCCCTGCAGGATAAATATACTATTTGAACATTGTCATTAGTTGTCTTTTGCTATGTGAAGTTTGTTTATTAGTGCGTGCTCAAAGATGGGACTTTACAGAAAAGCTTGAATATTTTTTCATAACTAGCCAATACTTTCATTTATTTTCCGTTGTAGAAGAGACCAGTTGGACTGTCTTAAAAAAAAAAAGTACTCTTTAACAGTTTTCATGATATTCATGTTCAAACATTACCTCAGATTTCAATGTGCAGGGGAAAAAAGGGCCTGAAAACAGCTGGTTGGAACTTTGTTAAAAAACAAAAACTATCTTGAAAAGTATTTGATACATCAAGTGCATCAAGTGTGGTCGAGCAGAAAGCCCATGTTTATTTGAGATTGATTGCCTCTATTGTGAATGTGGTGCAGGAGGGAGTTCCAAAGAGGAGAGGCCACTCGACTGAAAGCTCTGAAGCCCGTGGTGGTCACGCAAGCAGGTGGTGTAATAAGAGTAACAGATAAGGAGGATTTCAAAGTAGGGAAAGGAGTGGCGAAGTTTATGGAGAGACCTGAATGAGTCAAAATCTTAAAATGAATGCGATATTTTACAGGAAGCTTCTGAAGCTGCTGGAGGAGTAATTTTTTTTTTTTTTTTTTTTTTAAATGAGAGGAGTTCTGGTAATCATATGACCAAATATTTGAGTTTCATGTTCATAAACTAAAAAAATTAATTAAAAAAAATGAAGATATGAAGAGTCTGTTCCCAATTCCCAAGGTAATTTCACCACACCGTCACAGGGTTAACACAAGCCTACAGTGGTAAATATTAATGGTTAGTTTATATAGTTCTCTGTTTTTCCACATAAAGGACTCTTTTTCTGATGGTTGATAATGAGTATGTTCGAGTTATTTCATCCCTCTTAATTATGTAAGAGTCAGTGTAGCTAAAAACTGTTGGAGGACTTTTCAATAACCTGGAAACCCCAAAATTGTTGATGATATCATATCACGCCAATCATCCATCCATCTTCTTAACTGCTCATCTCATTCTGACCTGTGAATTGTTTTTATATTTGCATGAATAACTCCAACACTTTTCTAAAAGGTGTTGTGGATTGGTGATTTGTATGTGATCTCACCTACTATCTAAAGTAAACAAAAGAAAAAAAATGGGCGAGAGAGCGAGAGACCACAGAAAAGGCACGTGAAACATCAGGAATGTTTAGAAATGTTTTTATTGAGAATGAAAAGAAAAGCACAGAAACACCCATTTCAGCAAGCTTATGGTAAATCGAACAAATTAGTTCTCCCTTTTTGTTTCCTTATAAAACATTTACATCTAACAGTTCCCAACTGTAGAAACACATGGCCTACTTGTAAAACACCCACAGTACATCGGTGATACATGACCGAACTACCGGAGCAACCTTATCTGGTATGGATGCTGATTTACTCCGATGCCGTTTCTGAATACTAAACCTCCCCCTCAGGTATTAAGCGCTGTTGTTCTCATACCAGAACACTTGCTTTCAGGTCAGTTAACTGTGTTAGAAAAAAATCTAAGATACATTCAATATTATGATTAAAACTTTTGATGTTCTCCACTATCATAAACTCCATGACAGGCAGACTGCACATTATGGATTCACAGGACTAAGTAATGCATTTAACAAGTGACTAAAGCACAGATCAAAGCCAGCTAGTAGACAGTTGAGATAAGTAGAGGGATGGTGATATATTGTTTTCAACATTGTCATGAAAAGTAGTGCTTCAGGTTTGACATGTTTGACTCATGCAGAAGTGCTAATACTGCAGGACTTTTACCATGTGACCACGTGTTACATTGAGCCATAAAAGCAAATGCCCACTAAAGATGCTCTTGTTAGCTGGCAATAAAAACATTTTGCAGCCATTATGAAATGTCTCAAGTGTATTTGTTTTTGAGCCCTTTCAAAAATTGAGAATTTCAGCTTTGAATATTCTTCTTAAATTCATTTGTAAATTTGTTCTTGGTATTTCGTTTAATCCCGGCTGTTCAAAGAATTGATCAGGTGTTCATAAGCTTGTCACTTAAATCAGATAATCAGATCATTTTGTAACTCAAAGAAGTTATGCCTGCGATTTGAAGATAGTAATGAGAGCTTAAATTTGTATGGTAAGTTTAACTAGAGGAGAAAGAATATAACTCCCTTTCAAGGGATTGATTTTTGTATATGATGATCTAGAGGATTATCTCTAAGAATACATCTATCACCATCTACAAACCGCTTCCACTCCCCTCCACGTCTTCCACCTCCACCGAGCGCTTACGCAGCACGGAGTTTACCATCCTGGGCTGCACGGGCAGCTTGGCCTGGCAAGGGGCCCGGTACTGAGGCAAGCCGGTCTTGGTGGTATCCAGTTCCTCCGGGTCGTCCTGCTGGGCTCTGAGAGCGGCGATCACATCCTTGTCTGAGGGGCTAAGAGTCAGGCAGCCGCAGGGACGAACGCCGTCACCATCCACTCCGATTTCTCCGGCCTCTCCAACCTCCTCCGGCTCATCCTCGACCGTCATGAAGGCGTCACCCCACAGGCTTTCGCAGAGATCTCTGCCATGCTGGTACATCTGTAGGTGTGCATAACACAAATTTATGCAATTTATTTATCTCTGCTGGCAAAGCAACTGCCATCCACAAAGATATAACCACAACTTTTAGTGCCAGCATTCAGAATTCAGCTTGAATACCAAATATTAGAAAGCAAAAAGTAAGGATTACTCTGAGTGTTTTATTACATCTTTATCATTTCTGTTGGAATCCTCACACAAACCACAGTAGAGCTTTACACTGCCTCTCTCCAACCAGCCACCAACAGAACTGAGGTGTCATCCTGTTAAAAGGGAGTTTTTCCTTCCCACTTTTCCCATTTGTGTGCTCATTCGATTGTTGGGGTTATCTCTTTATTTTTGTAGGTTCTTTACCTCACAATAGAAAGCTCCTTGAGGCAACTGTTGTGAACTGGCGTGTTGAAATAGTAGGTACAAAAAGTAGGTACCTTACAATTACGAGACTGAAAACACCCGTGTGGACGTGCAGAGCTTTTAATCCAAAAAATTCAATTAATGAAAAGGGGAAAATGTTAACTAGATACCACCACAAAGCATAAGGCAATTATTTTTTTCTATTCACAGTTTTCTGTAATGTTTAAATATTCAGATTCAACACAATCTACTAATGCCTGGATTAGCATAAATTTCCATAACAGAAATGTGAACACTGGGTAGTGCTGGCTTTAGAGTTAGCTGTTCTTCATTTTGCTGGCACATTAGTCAAAGGTTTTTTTTAGGGTTTTTTTTTCCCCCATTGATGGGATTTTGTACATCTCTTTTTTATCATGATGTAAATCAGAGGAGCAAGGTGAAAAATCATTTTTTTCTGCATGGTTAAGATTAATTTATTCTACAAATCAGACTCTTTTAAACCCTTCAGCATACCGACAGGAATACAGCTGGAAAGCTTCACTGATTCACTATTGTGTGTCAGTAAAGTTCATAAACACTTTATTTTTTAAATTTTATTTTTTTAAAAAATGTTTTTTTTTTAAGTTTTTAAAAATTGGAAACTATCATTAGAAGGCAAAAATCTGAATAACATAGACAACCTCCTTCTGAATAAATTAAATGATGTATTTCTTATATTATACATAATGTTTTAAATGCTTTTTTAATCAAATTAAATAAAGACTAGCTTGAATAAAATCCCAAATGGAAAATGTAAAATTTTACCCTGTAACATGTATTATATTTAAAACCTCTACATCACCAGTGTGATTTTTTTAAATTGCACAAAATTCCAGGTATAACAAACACGATAAAAATTAAAACTCATATATACAAATTTGTGTTTTTTTTTGTTTTGTTTTTTTTAAAATAAATTTGTCAGAAGGTTCAATAAACAATGTAAAAATGTAATGTCCAACGTAAAAAAAAAAATTCTGTCAATTCTTTCAGGGTTCAGACTTTACAGGGTTAAAACAAACATCCAAACGTGCATTTTTGGACACATTTTCTTTAGAACAATCTCACATGTTATAGATTCAAAAATGCACCAGCACATTAAAAAGCAAAATGTTTTTTGCCTTAATGCAACTAACAGTTTCAGCTGCTATCAAATACAGTAAATAGCGACGTAAAACCTACAACTTACCACTGAACAGTAGTAGAGTACAAGTGTTACCACCCATGATAACGGTTAGAGTCATGCACAGTATTTAGAAGGATTCATAGCCTCTCTTATCTTGCCCAGATATGCTTGGAAAGAAAAGCCATGTATTCTCTCACACAGCTTTTTGGTTTTCCTCCATCTCATTTTCTCATTTTTTCCTCAGACCTGCAGAATTATGTTATTCTTTTAACTCTTTCCTCCATAAAAATGACATGTGCTTACCTCCCCTGTGCCCTTAATGATGAGATTTGACATGTCAATATATGTCAAGAAACATGGATTGACGACCAAAGGCAAGCTTTATAAGCAGAGATCACTAACGTCTGATACACACCCATTTTGTTCTGAAAGCAGGCCAGAAATATGAGAAAAATGCTTGGTTCAGAAAAGAATAACAAGGGTTAACTGTAGTAGGTATCCAAGGGGGAAAGAGTTAAAATAAAACAGAATATATTGCAAACACACAGCGTTTCATACGTAGCCCAGCAGCACATTTACGAGCAAGCAAAATTTCAGATTCTGGGATTTAATCGGGCAAAAGATGTATGATAAAGGGCATATATTGTGTATGTGCACGATTTATGTGAAAGTGTAAAATCCATTAATTGAAGCATTATTGTTACACGCCACCACTGTGTAACATTTATTGACTTCTCCATCTCAGAGTAGCACTGGCCTTGAACAAAGCACCTGTTCCAGGTGTAAGAGGGGAGCTGCAGGCGCTGGGCAGCTGCTCTCACAGGCTGCTTTTGTCTGCCTCTCCTGCCTCCCTTCACCTACACCAGCCTTGAAAGCAAATCACAAGACACGACCTTGAAAAGCTTGCACTTGTATCTGAAAGAATTCATCTTGGTGCCACCTTTACAGTCCCCGACAAGCCACGCAGAGCAGAACCGAGAGATCCGTGCTAATCTGAAAAGTTTGCTGGCAGCACCTTTTGTGTCGCCGTCTGACAGGAAATTCATTACCGCGCTCTCTGTCTTTATAAAGTTATACTCTGAGGGGAAACTCTAGTTACTGCTGACATTAGCGTGAGAGTTTCTGGGGCGTGAAAAGGAAAAGAAAAAGAAAAAAGGAAAAAAAGTGCTCCTCTTCTAATAAGACACAAATGCGGATTAAAGGGGGATACTGTGCAAGTAACACCAAATCACAATTCAACATTTAAGCCGTTTAGCTGTAAATGGTTTATGCCTACGAGCTTAGAAATAGTTAGGAAAGAAAATTAGCAAAGTTTCAGTTGCGTGCGCGCACACACACACACACACACACGCACGCACGCACGCACGCACGCACGCACGCACGCACGCACGCACGCTTTTCTGTGATTAAGCTCTTGATCTCTCTCCCCAGTGACAGCCTGATAACCAGTCATTAAGATGTGCTGCCAAGTAACCATCACCTACTCTTGTACCTCTCCCACCTCCACCACCCCTTGCTTTTTGCTGCACTCACTGTTTGTACATCTCTGCCCTGTTTCTCTGTAGCACACCCCCACCCAAACGTCTGCTTCCTTTCATCCTCCTGTCTGTTGGGGGATTAAGACTGAGTCACACAGAGTGCTCAGAGAAGAAGAAAAAAAAAAAAGTAATATGTTTACCGTGTTGGAAGGACAAACAGGATGATGGCTATTTCTCGCCACTACAAGCTCTCTGTCTGACACTTAGGTCTTATCGCAGCAACCCTATA
>VVHJ01017396.1:51228-66114 GCA_015107715.1 Tylochromis polylepis
GATTAGCGGTGAGGTGTCCTGGTGGTTTCATGTCTCATCATCCCCGCTGCTCAGCCCACTGCTCTGCTGCTGTGATGTATGACAGGAGCTGTAAGGGAATTAATCATTATAGAGTCACACTCACAAAGTCCCTGGCATTTTATAGATAGAGGCAGGCCAGCTGATTGATTTAGTGTTTGTATATGTGAGGGAGGGTAATGCGGTAGAGGGCGGGAGAACGTAGACTTATAGTTTAAGTTATTTGGGCTATTTGCATGAGTTTTATTCTCCTAATGTGTTGTCTTTATGGCTGTGTGTGTGTGTGTGAGTGTCTCTGAAATTGTGCGTTGACATGTGATTGGCTCTGTATGTCCTAATCAGCGGCTTTGTCAGTCCCCTGGGTCTCATCATCCCAGCCGTCACTCGCTCCCTCTTTCACACACAGACACACACACAATCATTCTCTCAGCACCATATGGTGACACGCCCCATTCCCCTGCAGTTGCAGTCAGGGGTCACACCCGTGATGCATCGCTTCAACACGATGAGCATGGAAAAAAAACACGATTTTTGCTCCTCGTTATGCTGGCTCAACTCTGACACTACAACCTCCGTTTTGCTTGCTGGCAAACATGCAGAAGATATGTCAAAAAAAAAAAGTCTGGTTTGTCAGAGATGTGTGAAATAGCTACAAAACAAACTGAAATTTGTATTTTCCACATTTTTTTTGTTTGTTTGTTTGAAGGAACAGTAACTGTAATCATTCCACAACTACAGTACAGTGCAAGTTTTTGTAATTTTTCAAATGTGGATAAAAATATTTTAAAGATTTTTACGGTACTCACGGTTTAACTGAAATGAATGTTTTTGATGATCTTGAACTGGTTTAAATGGTTTTATCATTCCTCCTTTGCAGCTGTTTGCTGTGTATAATATCTGCGTTGCATGACTTGATCAAACGATACTTTATTAATCATTAAGAAGATGCTATGCTGCTGTTGTACCAACATTGCCATGTTCAAGAAACCAGAATAAGATGATCTGAGTTTTGTGACATGGTGTGTTCTCCTGTTAGAAGCAGCCATCAGAAGATGGTCACACTGTGGTCATAAAGGGATGGACATGGTCAGCAACAACACTCAAGTAGACTGTAGTATTTAAAAAATGCACAGTTGGTGCTAAGTGTGCCAAGAAAATATTCACCACATCATTAAACCACCAGTTTGAACTGTTGATACAAGGCATGGGTGGTCAATGATTTCATATAGTAGGCACCAAATTTTGACCCTGTCATCTGAATTTTGCAGCAGAACCTGAGCCTCATCAGACCAGACATGTTTTTTACACTCTTCTATTGTGCAGTTTTTGGTGAGCCCAAACTGTGGCCTCAGTTTCTTGTTCATGGCTGACAGGAGCGGCACCCAGTGTGGTCTTTTGCTGCTGCTGCAGCTCATCTGCTTCACCGTTTGACATGCTGTGAGTTCAGAGAAGCTCTCCTGCATACCCCGGTTGTACTGAATCATTATTTGAGTTACTATTGTCTTCCTATTAGCTTGAAGTAATCCGTGCATTCTCCTCTGACCTCTGACATCAACAAGAAAACTGCTGCTAATTAGATATTTTCTCAGACCATCCTCTATAAACCCTACAGATGGTTGTGTGGGGAAAGTCCCAGAAGATCAGCAGCTTCTGAAATACTCAGACCATCCCCTGAAGTGGTTAACACATTCAGCTGGCAAGTGAAAGGTTGCTGGTAAAACTGCTAAATCAAACATGTGGAGCTACTCTCTGTGGTGACCCCTTCTGACAAGGGGAGCAGCCAAAAGTAGTTCCTTCTTCTTTATATATATCAGAATGTTACAACCCTACAATACCCTTTTCCTAGAAGCGGCTTCTTACACTATCATATAACCCTAATGTAAAAAACAAACAAACAATACATTTAATATTTTATTTTTGAAATATTAATTTTTTTCAGTCTTGTTGTTTTCACAAATCAAATAAATGCTCACAGAAAAGCAAAGAGCACCAGACCATCTTTTTTTATGCTTGACATGCCTCGCCCTCAGCCGCTCTGCCTTTTTGTCAGCCTCATATCTGTGAGTCAGTCACTGCTGTAGACAATGGCAGGTCCGCGCACTGTCTCCTAGCAGCATGACATCCCTTGATTGATCCCCATTGTTCCTCCCCTGGCCGGCTCACCACCATTTTTCTTTGTAGTGTCTACAAAATGAATGAACTTGCTGGTGCATCCCCACCGAGCAGCAATGTGCTTTACAGGCATGCGACTCAACAAATGCCATTTCATTATCACCGAGGCCTTTTTAAAAAAAAAAATGTATTGCAGCCAATATGACTCGAAGGACACTACAGCAAAGGGATATTTTATGGCTGAGTTACATGACCAGCCAGTGTGTACCAGGAGACAAAATTCACTGGCCTTTCAAGTCTTTGTTGTTTACTGCCTGCATCAGGATGCTCGCCCCTGACTGGCTGTAGCTTAATGAAACAGCAGCATCCAACACAGTTTAAAAAAGAACACAAATTTGAAAGTCCCTGCATATTTTAGCCCTGGGCTGTGAAAAACACAGAGGAATTGAAAAAAACAAAACAAAACAAAAAACAGTCGTGGACTGTGAATGCAGGTTATCTGCAGGTTAGATATTAAACAGCCCAGCATTAATATAAATGCAAAATAATTGTGCATAAACCACAGTTATTACAAGACAGTGGAACAATTGCCCTGCAGCGAAAGCATCTAAATATTCATAGATACACAGTCTTGAAACACAGACTCCCATACTGTCTTGTCAAGTTTGTGACATCCTAGGGCTAAAGGGGATCAGACAGTCATTTATAAGCTCAAACTTCCGTTTCCTTCCCTAGAGAACGCACCCAAACCTGGATAATAACAGTGCAGTCGCTCCTGTTTGAGAAGCCAGCAAATACAGCGTGGGATTGTGTAGCTTTCTAATCTGTGATTGGTGAGCATGAAATGTTTGTGACAGAGCCTCCCATCTGTTGTCAGTCACCGCTCACCACTGCCAGACTTCATTAGTGGTACTCAGGGAGCGTTTAGTTTGAACATCAGCCTCGGACGGTGGCTTTTAAATCAGCTTCTGACGTAGAAAATGCAACCATGCAATGAGCAGTAAGCCTTGCATCAAACTAATTATACCACAGGAGAATTAAGGCACAGGCTTCAGATCGGAGTGAAGATCATGTTTCCTTAACAACATATTATCTTCTGGTCGATTTTGGAGCATAGTGTTGCACTTGTGTTCTGGCACACTGGTCACTGATGAAGTAAAGATTGGAATTAGGAAGTCAGTTCATCCCTTTGTGCCCTTTTAACAAATTAAAATGGAATTGAGGATTAAGAAGGGAATTCAGGTAGACACGATGTGACAGCAATACTAAGAATTACGGAATGTAAGTGAAGGTGACAAAGAACTATTTGATTGGATTTTCTGAGGTTAATAAAGGGCATTTCATTACAAGATTGAATAATTATCATCTACAGACCTGCACATTCGCTCCACAGTTTGGACTCCCAGGTATAATTCTGAAAAGCAGCGAAAGAGATTCATGGAGCCAGTTTATTCTCTCAGACATGAATAGATGGCTGCACTTTGTTTAGTGTGCCAGCTGGTTCTGTTTGTCTAGGCATGCCTGAACAAAAGAGGTGTAGTCCTCTCTGCTCCTCTGTTACATTTGGACTTTATTCTTGTTGCTGCTAAACTATTTCTGCTTTCTCTTTTTAAATCACTTTAACAGACGTCCCTATTACCCATAAATAATTCAAGCTAATTTGCAACATTTTGGTGATTTGCTGCAGTGAATGTCATAGATCATAGGAATATCACTGAGGTCATATGAGGTTGAAATAATTAGTTAATTAATTAGTTCTCAGCTATTTTGAGAACTTGTTTGTTTGAAACATTTTGAAAATAAAACTCTTAGCCCATGCATTTTACAGCTCATCCTGTTTGAGGATTTATATTCCCTGCAGGATGGTGGTCTGATCTGGCCCAGCTGCTACCTAGATCATTGTTACCTGATTGTTTTGGGGTCTTGGACTGACATTTCAAGATGTCACTTTGAGAAAGTGTGATTTGATGAATTACCTTAAGTGAAAATCAATAGTTTTAGGAGCTATTCTGCTCTTAGCCATGCCATCACCAGCTCTGCACAGTTAGCTCAATTAGCACATTAAGCTAACTTGTCTATTTATTTGTCTGTTTGCCTATTTAAGTCATTTATAATGCAGTAATTTAGAATATATGATTACTCTTTGGAACTGAACTAAAGTATGCTTGTAACCATTCTTCCTCAGGTAAATCATCTTTCAAATTTGCCTTCAGTGCATGCAGTATAATATGAGATTAGTCTTTGCAGTTACTAACAAATAAATTGTATAAAAGGGACCCCTTCCCTCTAAGGTGTAAAAGTTTTAAGGTGAAATCTTCTAAGGTAGCTGGGGAGGAAAGTTTCAAACTATTAGACTGCTTGGCTAATATAAAAGTTTGAGGCTGAAGATATTTTAATGAATGGTTTTCATTACTCCCATTGTAGTTGTTTGAATTGCTCACCTGAAAGCTGAGATAATTTGACCTTAGTACCCACTTCCTGTTACTATAGGTTATTTCTATATTATAGGTTAGTTGTCACTGCAAGTCACTGAATTCCACTGACTTTCCACGCTCTCCTCACTATATTAATACTGGTCTCTCCCTGTGTCGACGTCCCTTAACGTGCTAACAGTGATAACGCTAACAGGCTGATGTCTAGCAAGTGCAACATTTACTATGTTAAGCTGCATCTAAACTGGAAGCGATCCGCTTGTCACCCATTGATTTGTAGCTACCAAACGATCGTTTGCAGGCATTATAGATTCTGGTTGCCTAGGCACCCTGTAAAGTATTTACTATCAGGCCATATGTCAGTCAACAGTATTATTCACTCTCATTGGTAGTCACTTCACCAGGTAGCTAAGAAAAGTTTATTTCATGCCCCACGTGCTTCATGCTGCCGGGGGTTATTTTGCCTAAAGTTGCTTGAAGTTGCAGAATGTCTGTTTCAATTCCTTCCAGTGTGGCAAAGCTTTAATTGTTTTAGCTTAGCATGTTAGTTTGCTAAATTCTGCTCAGTTTAAATTTTGACCTGATGATGGCACTACATGAAAGAGGAGTGTTGTTGAGGGCTCACCAAGTCATTAAAATCCATCCCGAAAATCTGCACAAAAATTGAAGGTGATATTTCATCTCAGAATAAAAAAGCAGACCTCAATACTGAGATTAGCATCTACTCTGCCACTTTGAATCTGCAGGGAAACAATATTACGCTGGTGGACCCTGGACTTAGCCTCTGTATTGCTAAAATACAGCACCTTGCAGCTTGTAAAGAGTTTTTATGTGGTCATTTCCTCTGGATTAAATTGCTGCTTTGCAGCAACATTAGATGTCAAGTGTAGTTAGGGCTTCTCTGTATAGGTAGCCCCCCACATCACAGACGTCCTTCATGCCTTTTGCTCTTGTAAGTCATCTTTTCTTTCCATCTGACAACTCAGGGTCAATTAGCCCGATCAATGAAGGACAAAGTGAAAAAGGGATCAATGAGCTGAATATTTAGTCGGATTTGTTAACGTGTAAACCCTTGGGACATGCTGTCGAACAGCCGTGTAGCCTGTGTCGTGCGTCTGATCCTGAGATGAGGAGAGGACCAGTTTATTGTTCTCTGTTTAACTAAGAGTTTTCCATTTGGCTTGACAATTATCATCTGTGTCATAGGCTTAACCTTGTGAGCAGTGGCTGGGGCTTTCAGGCAGCAGCAATGTAAAAATGTGCTCTGGCATATATCAGTGGGAGCAGGTCTGTACATCCCCACTCATACGTCCAACCTTGATTTGAAGGTTAACTCAATAATTGCATTGACCGTGGTCAGCAGGTGGTCAATTTGATGCTAACAGCACCTTAACAACTTTACCCTGCGTGTGACAAGAGCAAGTGTGAAACTGCTACTGCATTAATTGCATCCATTTCCAAACACTGAGTAGTATCTCATATCTGACTCTCAAGCACCGTATTTTGTATGACGCAAACAAAGACACACAGAGCTGAAGGCCAGAAGACTCCAAGATAAGGCTGCAAGCATAAAAGCATGTTTCCCCACGGTACCATCCACCTCTCCGCCGCTTGTTTACACTCTCCGTCTCCTCTTTGTCCTCCTCTAGTTCCATGTGAAGGGTTTGTAAAGAGCCAGGCTGTGTTGGTGTGAGATCTGCTTATTCTCATGCTGGGTTTTTTTGTTTGGTGCAGTGAGTGTCTGCTGCTGTTTCAGCCCAGTGTATCCTGTCCATCTGGACCTGGAAGGTGGGAGTAGGGACTGCAGCAGTGTCAGAAATGAGTAGAAGTAGTTTGAAAAACACAGGCAAAAATTAACTGTGAAACATACACACACTAAATGTAATGAATTGGGATAAGGTGATGGACTAATTGTTATCAAACCTCTCCAGGACCAGAGCTTTATAAGCAGGATGTAGAAACTGATGTTAAATCCCCACGCCTTCCACAATAACAAGCCATGTATCTGAACATGCTCAAAAGATGCGCCTGGTGTTGTGCTCATGTGATGTTTTATTTATGCTCTCCCCAAATTTCATAATATCTCATGAGAAAGAGTATATTTGTATTTTCTGTACCTGATCTCTCTTTTTTGTCCTTTTCTTTGTGTTTCTACCAGAAGGACTTGCCACTGCCTCGCAAAAATAGCAGGTGAGTGTTACCTTTGTTTATCCCTTCCTTTTTCTCTCTATATCCCTCTCTCTCTACCACCCATCCACTCTCTGGGGAAAGCCCAATTTTCTCCATGGAGAAAAACAGTCATATCAAGCTGCGGTACATCTTGTTTATCGAAGTCTCTCTTCCTGAGCGTACATGAGGCTGGGAAGCTTTCTGGGATCACAAGCATGCTTTGCATGTTCCGTCTGAAAGCTATGAGGATGCTTCAGTAGTGCTCGGGGTCTGGAGTGTGTATTCCTTGTGTGAAAGAGGAGGATGAGGTCTCCTGAAGCAATGCTGGAGCGTGTGGAAGCCTTATTAGGCCAGTTGGGAGCTCCCGTTGCTGTCCATGGTGCTGAAAGCCATGCCGCATTCTCCAAGCTACTTATTTTGTCATTTTAAGTCTCTGTTCTACCCATTTATTGTTTAATAAGCTGTTTCTGTTCCACACACATTTTCACCCCTCAGCCTTTGGGCTCTTCTCAGCTGCTTATCCCTTATACCTCATTCCTTTCCTGTCATTCTTTCTGTCTCACTCTGACGCAAGAGTTTTTTTCCTCCATTGTTAAAATTGTTAAATTTTCGCTACGTGCATAAAGTAGGCACATTTATTAAGTAGCTGGTTGAAATATTATACTGTTTAATAGAATACAGTTAAAGAGCCAAAGATTTTCACTCAAGAGTGGTTTACCAGTGGCGAGTGACCTGTTTGAGAAACGGGTCACTGGAGACACAAATTACTTTTGGGGTTGCGTCAGGAAGGGTATCCGATATAAAAGTATGGCAATCAAATATGCAGAGCTACCTGCTGTGACAAACCCCTGTGAGAAGGAAACAGCTCAAAGTTGTTATGTGACAGAAACATTAAAAAATAGTTAATACAAGTTTAAGTATTGCAATGATGATTTTGTTTGGACAGGTCCAGACTACCCTTTTCTTATGTTACATTTTGCTTACAGTGAGTAAGTAGTCTTGTCAGCTCAGGCAGCTGAGTTGCGGCAGTCAGACTCGAGCTGAGTCAACACCATCAGTCAAGGCCATATGTGGCCCATAGAAAACTGCAGATGTGGGTCACATTTTTGCCAAGAAGTCATTACTATATGGGGTGCGGTTAATCATACTAAGAGCCCATCCAAGAGGTCTGTGCTTCGGTTTTGCTGAATGAAATTCTTGTTTGTAATTTTTTGTGTCACATAAATAATTAGGTGTTTGTGTCTGTGTAGTACACCTGTGCATTTTATGTATGTATCTTACTAAAATTTGTACTACCTGATGAGTTAGCAGACTACCTTTAACTAAAAAACAAAACAAAGGAAAATAGAAAACTATTAAGCTTTAAAATGAGAAACCACAAACCAGTGGGTGCTATCACCGTGGCTACATCTATCTTTTATGTATTGTTGCACTGACCATACTGTGTCAACAGTCTCTTGTGTCCACTCCCATCTACACTCAAGCCATCCCAAGTAACCAATGGGTAATCACACATGAAATGATGGCAGAGGTCCTGTTCCCGACTCTGTTTGTTTCCAGACCATGTTCTGCAATCATCTCATCGTTTCCACCTCCTCTCCCTTATTTTACCATCTGAATTCAGTCTGTCACTGTCTCCTCTGCATCACATCCTATTTGCCTCTGCAGGACACTACCAACCCACAATGTATTATAGATGAGCTCACTGGAGTTGGCTTCAAATTCAATCTGCCTACTGCAACCATTCATGGGTAAACGCAGCCACTGATAGTTTGCATGTGTGTGTGTGTGCATGTCTGGCATACCTCATCAACATTAGCTCCACTTTTTGATTCCATTCAAATCTTTTTTTAGTTATGCAACAGTCCACATGTCCTTGTCCTTTCTTTAGTCTCTGCTGAGATAAATTAAGCTGCCTGTACTCTCCTTCCTTCATTCCTGTAATAAACAGCCTGCAGTAAAAGCTTTTAATTTTGCATCGACTTCAGAGGAAAACACAAAACAGAAGCACAAGTAACTCATAAAACTACATTGTGTACTATGGCACCTTAGCCTTGAGAAAATGACCCATAATCCCCTGCCGCCTTTTGTTGTTCCTTTCTAAAAGAGAGACCCACCCTTCCTCCCTCCATCCCTCCCTCTGTGCTGTGCTCCCTCTCTCTCTCTCGCTCTCTCTCCCTCCTTTGGTTCTCTTGCACACTTGCCCAGACACACAGACACCAGCGCACATCTAAAGGTTGTGGGAGCCACAGTATGCGTTGCATTGCGATAACATTTTGCCAGAGACCTGCTGCTTTCTGACTTCTCATCACCCAGCTTTCGACTACACCGAAATACCGAACAAGCAATATGTTCCGACGCACTAAAAGGTACACCAAGAGGCTCGAGACGGAGCAGAGATGATTCAGTTTCTGTGATGTAGGGTGTGGTAGGACTGGCTATCTGTTTAATCTCCCTGATCCCCTGTCCTTTTTCTTCTTTCCCACAGTTTCTGCAGTATACAGATAACCTCTACTCTGATTTAAAAACTGCTCTTACTGTCCTACTAAAGGTAGCCTGCATGGAGTTCAGTTTAGAAAATGTTGCCATTAGAGGCAATTTAAAAGTTAAAAGTTGCATGAGATACTTTAATGGTTTGCCGTTAAAGTGATATTCAATCCAATTTATTTAATATTGAACCATCTTAAACAATCCATCTGCTTCAGTGGAGTCCTAACACATGCGTGCACTTTTTTATCTGCAGTCAATTGCCGTGAAATTCTGTACATTCAGTGTTGTCAGAGAATGAATCAGACTGATTTTCCTCATCTCCTGAGCTTTCATCTAGTAGCACAAGTCAGTGTTGTCACAATATCAGTAACTTCCAGTTTAGCATCAAATGACATTGACCTAAGTCATATCACCAAAGTCAATCAATCAGGGTTTGTGCTAGAGTGGAATTGCCAGATGAATGCTCTAATCTGATTGGTTGTTTTGCAGTCAGACACCTGCTGATGCTCTGGGCATTTAAGGAAGTTTTTTTAGGTGTGAAAGTGAGTGTGAATGGTTGTCTGTCAATGTTAACCCTCCCATAAACTGGCAATCTTTTGTAGAGTGTACCCCATATTTCCCTCAAGGAGGCCGAGAATTCAGAATCACAGTCGTTTTGTTTTGTTCAACCCAGACTGTCTAAATAATCAAGATTACTCAAAAAGCTGCAAATATGAAGCATGAAGTATTCTCTAAGCAGAATTTCTGAAAACTCATTAGTCATAGTTAGTGAAAGAAACCTAATTGTCTTAATTTCATCCTAAAAACTGTGGCTGTTGAGGAAAAGCTAGTAGTGAAATATTATTATTAAAAATAATATTTCAATATAAGAATTGTATTTTTGGGGTAGTGACCGGGCACCAGGTCTGCATCTGTCTTCTTGTTGGGGAGTGGCCAAAGCATCACTGATCCACTGAAAATGACAAGTTAGTAAGAATCCTGAGTCTTGACATTCTAAGGAGCTTGGAAAGAAAAGCGTCTGGACTTCTCTAAGTTTCTTGAAAACGTTTCACCTCTCATCCAAGAAGCTTCTTCAGTTCTAAGAACAAATGGGCTCGCGTGATTAGGTAGAGGATCCACACCTGGATCACACCTGGGCTCGCGTGATTAGGTAGAGGATCCACAGGGGGTCCATGACCCTCTTGGGAGACACTCCCATAAGGCTTTAAATCTGGGACTCTCCACCTTTTGCTCTTAGAACTGAAGAAGCTTCTCAGATGAGAGGTGAAACGTTTTCAAGAAACTTAGAGAAGTCCAGACGCTTTTCTTTCCAAGCTCCTTAGACTACCATGACCTGGATGAATGAGAACCTTCACAGACACATGAGTCTTGACATCTTGACATATATATTGTATATAAGGCCCTCACTAAAAATTTAGACCCTGGCAAAAGATAAGTTGAAAAGTTGCATCAGTGACTCATCACAGTGACATTTCTAGAAGCACAGCAAATAGACCGATTCACATTTGAAGTAATCAGTCAATAATTATATGAGCCAAAGATGAGTCAGGCAGAACCCCGCATTTAAAATGGATTTTTATAGACTCTGATTCACCGATGCTGAGGTATTTCTCTGGACTTGGATGACTGGGTTGGTTATTTGGGGAAAGTGTTCTTTGTAAGATATTGATTTCCTGTCAGCTGTTTTCACTTTAATTTCAGTTGCAATTATATTGTGAAACACAGCAGCTCAAAAGTGCAACTATAAAGAATAATGCCATTATCACATTTTCTGAATTAATAGTCCAAGCCATATTACGCCTTGTGCTTAATAGATACTCTTAATCACTCCATTGTCAACAACCTGACAATGCGGGGTGTCATTTGGGCACCGGGGGTTTTCTCTTCAGTAACAGCAGCAGTGGAGGTTGTACTGACTCGCTCAGTGACTTTATTCTCCATTCCTGATCAGGGATTAAAATAGCTTCTATTACAAAAGAGTAGAGACTCTTGCTATGACCCACCTGAGCCCAGATGCACAGGCTGACAGATGGGAATATGCCAAAGTGTTGCCATTTTAGTATCTGCCACACTCCTACAGTGATACTGAAGCCTAGCGTGTGGATTTAGTTAATGAAGAATGACCAATTTACGACACTTTTAAACACTTCCCTTAAAAACCATATTTCTGAGGGCCTAAGGCAACAAGATACGGAAAAAAAATCCTAGCCAGGAAAGAGGGAAGAAAAGCATTGGGTGATTAAGACAAGGAAAGCAATGGAGGTTGAAAAAGAAAGAGGTTGCGCAAGAGGTGAAAGGAGGAGAGACTGAGATAGCATGCAGGGCCCTGGGGTGATATCTGTGTCTGCTCGTCCATTAGGGACCAGCTCACTAAGGTTACGTGAGCACGTTAGAGATTCATACTAGCTTTGACTGTCCTCTCTCACTCATTCATTTTTCTTTTATTTTGTTTCTCTTTCACTTTATTTCTTTATCATCTCCCTGTCATGTACTTATTCTGTTCGTACATGGGGCATGTTAAGTAAGGAAAACTATATGCAAAACAGTTTGTTCAATTTTTTAACTAGTAGATTGAAATGTGGGCTTTTCTTTATTCATGTGTGTATATGTGTACTTGAATGGCTGCATTTGTGGGGACCTGCGTTTTAGACCTTGGAAGTGGGGACATTTTGGGAAAGTGAGGTCATTTTGGCCAGTGCTTACTTTCTGACACATTTTAAATAAAAATAAATAAAGTTAAGCGTGCATGTGTTGTTCTCATGTCATGGGGACATGAGAATACGTGTTGGTTCCATCAGGGGACCTGACTTCTCCGTGTGACGATAAAGGCCCTATAATGTACATTGGTGTGGTAGTCCATTTATATTCTTCTGATGGGAAATTTTTATGTAGTACACTATGTACACTTACTTGTGCAGTGCATGAATTCTAACAGTGTATTGTTCTCTCTATTCAACAATGCCAGCCTATCTTTTCCTGGTAATGATGCCCGTAACATTTGACTACTAGACACAGCACTTTGTGAACATATGTAAGTGGGTGATTTTTAGAAAGAGTTTTACTGATAGGCAAATATGATGGTTAGAGTTAGGATGCTTTCTCTACAGCTAAACCCCTTCCCCACACAGGAAATGTCCAACCATAATTTAACTGCCATATCCAGACATAGCAGATCTCTCAAGGTTTCTATAAAATTTCTTTTTATGCACCCAAAGATGAAGAATCTATGGTTTGAAGCAATTTCATATAAAAGGTCTCCATTATTTTTATTACTGTCCTGACAGATGTAGTGTAGCAGGACCCAGTGTTACAGGCATCAGACGCTAAAGGTCAAGGGGAAGGGAGTGGAAACTATGTGCAATAATTGGCGAGTATTGTGCATGTTTACCTCAGGTGCTGTGGCTCAGGTGCTCTCGCAAACAGAAAGACATAATCACACCCAGTGCATGTGCCTCCACGTCACACAGCTTTGAGACACACACATACCTTTCCTCTCCACACACCACCATGCTGCAGGCCATACCCTCATCTTCTCCTCATCAACACGTCTCCTCTGTAACTAAATAAACCATTACGCTTCACTTAACCAATTATGTGCAAACCAAAGGGGGTCCGTGGGAGGCTGAGGCACCTGGGTCAGACTGTAGAGTGTGTCCTACTAAGTGATGCAGTTTACCCCCAAGAGGAACCCAAAGTTCAATACCTACAAGCTTATACAAGTATATCTCCTATTAAGCCCTGCTTTCAGTGAAGGGCCCTCTTTTCTTTAGTGTTAGAGTAATGGGACTCTTACACTCTTTGATCCTCTTTCTCCTCCACTGTCTCCCTCTCACAGCTCCTCTTACAGAAATCTTGCTTGATAGATACTGCTCCTGTCTGCTGCTCTGTACTACTGCAGACTGACAAGAAAAGATTTGAACCTGTTACAGTAAACAAAACAACAAAAAATATATATAAGAGTGTTTCATCCTTGCTGATGGGCTTTGAATTCCTGTCAGGGAGCTTTGAGACCCCGGAGAGCTGAGGAAAACTGGAAATGAAAAAAAAAGCAAAAATAAGGATGATGGTGTCTGTTTGACTTTTCTCTTGGCCATGGTATATTGAATGAGGCAGTGCTTTTGACATTTAACACAATGCTTGATGTAGCTGAGTGGAGATTTGATGGAGCCGAGTGAGGACAGTGTTTTGCCTCAGGCCGTCGCAATGACCATTTTACTGTCTGTCCTTGCCTTTTACTGCTGGTCGTGTGGCCAAATGGACAATACTGTCAGACTTTTCTACTTACAGTTTAGATGGTGGAAAACAATCAATACACTCTGTCCATATCCTGCACAAAACCCACTCTGTCTACTGTATTTAATTAAGCCTGATGTCATACCCTAATCTTACTGCAGAGATTATAGGATTAATTGCTTACTCAGCTAAATTAATCAAAATTAATCATCAAAAGATAAATGGTAACCTAATACCAATTTCCTAGCTCTTTGTTGTGGGAATTTCCCTTCTTCTGTCTGCTTTCCACGAGTCCCTTTTGCCCCAATAGTGGTTTTCCAGTCATAATTTAGTAACTATATAAAGGCATTGAAGGTCTTACAACTTTTCCATAACAATTAACAAAAGAGCATAAATTATAAGGACTGGATTTAACTGTATGTGTATCTGCTCTAACATGGGCAGAATCTCAGGAAGTCAAATCTAAATAAGGGGGGATTCACACTCTTAGTTTCCTGTTTCGTAGGTTGGTTAGTGAAGTTTGAAGCCTTGAGTTAAGTGTTTTGACTGTTTCCATTATTCATTTTCTTTAAACAGACATTACATGCAAGGGAGGCTCTAAATGCCCACTCATTTAGTAGCAGTAAGTCAGACACAAGGGAGCCCCAGTTTAAAGCATGCCCTGCTCTACAGTACTTGATTTTCCTGTCTAAGACTTTATTATTTACTGAGGCCATAAACATAAGAGGGAAGTGTTTATTCAGATTAGTATAAAACATTTGGATTGAAATAGCAGATACAGTTTGATTTTTAGATTTTTCATGGTGCTTCAGCTGTAGAAAAATACCTTTCTATAAAGATGGACCAGTCAGGACTGACATAAGCGATACGAGAGCAGTCACTTTCAATCACCACAACAAGCTGCTTGTTTTACAGGCTGACATGCGTTAGCAGAAGGCTAGTTTTATGGGGAAAATACATTGCCCTGTCAGAAAACTATTTTTTTTTGTGTGGTTAAAATTCGATCCCAGCACTGATATAAATTTTGTGCTTTGTCTACTTTTGGCTTCTCTTGTTTGGAAGCAGATGATATATTGTATATGATATATGAAATATTAGCAGTTTAGTGATGATATAACTACACTGTAGCTGTAAAGCAGCATTAATAGGAAGTGAAGTGGCTCTCTGTAGACTAGCTTTGAAGACCAAAAACCTGCTGTTTCACCCTCCTTTGGCAAAGATTCAGCTGAGTCATTTATCACGAATCATTTGTTAGCTGCAGCCAGGCAAAGGAGCTTTAAGAGTTACTCAGTGAAATTTTTTTGTATTTCAATAATGAGATCATCTCCCAGATGTTGTAATCAGCACATTCATTTGTGTATACACACACACACACACACACACACACAAAACACAAACTTTGTTCAAAACAATTACACAATGCGATAATGAA